>SNQJ01S0020574.1:46400-64241 GCA_010110895.2 Picea sitchensis | reverse complement strand
AAGGTAATGTTCAGGTTTTGCTTTGCTAATTTTCAGATCTGTTTATGTTCAGAATTATTTTTTATTATTGCTAATGATCAAATCTGTTCATGTTCAGATCTAGCTTAGAATAGTTTTCTACAAGTTCAGATCTATTGTAGTATTTTTGTATTCGCTTACATCAGAAATTTTTAAATACACTGTTGATCTAAAACTACTGTGATAAATAAAGTAAAAGGATTTTATGTTTCTTGTTTACCCTTAAATTTCTAACACTTACAACCCTCAGGAAAACAAGGTAGAGGAAAGGAAAAACGGGGCCATGGTAGGGGCTGCAAAGGCAATGCTATATGATCAGGATCTGTCGAAGTTCTTATGGGCAGAGACTTGCAACATTGCAGTCTACATACAGAACAAGAGTCCTTACAAAGTGTTGGAGAGAAAGACTCATGAGGAGTTCTTTACAGGGAAGAAACCAGAGGTTGGACACTTTCGGATATTTGGATGCCTAGTCTACTGTCACATCCCTTCAAAGAAGAGGACGAAGCTCAAGGCCACTACTAAGAAGGGGATCTTTGTTGGATACAGTGAAAGTTCTAAGACATACTGAGTCTACATTCCAACATTGAGAAAGACAGTTGTCAGGAGGGATGTAAAATTCGAGGAGAATAGAGCCCTTAGGAAGGCACGTGATACTGTTTTAGCAACAACAGGGGATTAGGAGCTTGAGACTCAGAAGGGTGAGGAGACACAGATTACAGGTATAGATACAAGTGCAGGGGTTCAGACTTCAAAGCGGAACAAGGAGTAGGAGGCCCCTCTAGTTCAGGATACTCCTTCCAGTTCCAAGAGGGGGAAGACCATATGGGTTGAACAGACTTTGAGAGGGGCTTAGAAGTACATGGGTGCTCCCAGGACTTCTATCAAGGAAAGTAGAGCACCACAGAGATTTTCCAGCTACATGGCGTTGATGAGCGAATTGTTAGAGGCTGAGCCTTCTAGGTTTCAAGAGGCATCACAACAGCAGGTATGGTGAGATGCCATGATGGAAGAATATGCTTCCATCATGAAGAATGATGTATGAGAGGTTGCGCCACAGCCAGAAGGGAAATCAATGATAGGCTCAAAGTAGATAAGTTCAAAGCCAGGTTTGTGACTAAGGGGTTCTCTCAGAAAGAGGGAGTTGATTACGATGAGACTTTCACCCCAGTAGCCAGGTACACTTTGATCAGGGTCGTGATCTCTATCGCATCTAAGATGAGATGGAGGATCCAGCAGATGGACGTGAATACGGCCTTCCTTAATGGCATCATTGAGGAAGAAGTCTATATTGAGCAGCCAAAGGGTTTTGAGGTATAGGGGAGGGATTCCCACATGTGCAGACTCAAGAGAGCTTTGTATGGGATCAAGCAGGCTCCTAGGGCATGGTACTCGAGGATAGACAACTACTTGCAGGGAATGGGCTTCACAAAGAGTGAGGCAGACTCAAATCTCTACTACATCATTGTTGGAGGTGAGCCACTCGTTCTTGTGTTATATGTAGATGACATGTTTCTCACAAGTTCATAAAAGCTCATAGTTGAATGCAAGAGGGACCTTGCTTCGGAGTACGGGATGAAGGATTTGGGACTAATGCACTACTTTCTGGGGTTAGAGGTGTGGCAAAGAGATGGGCATATTTTCTTGGGACAGGGAAAGCATGCAGTGGAGGTCCTGAAGAGATTTGGGATGCAAGACTACAGACCTATGTTGACATCGATGGTGACCAATTGGAAGAAGATTGATGCTTCCAAATCAAAGGTAGTGGACCCTACCTTATACAGATAGTTGATTGGCTCTCTTATGTATCTGGTCAACACTTGACCGGATATATGTATTGTTGTTAACACATTCAGTCAGTTTATGGCTGAGCCGAGGAGAGTATACTGGGTGGCAGCGAAACATGTGATGCACTATCTGCGTGGCACTATGGAGTATGGACTGAGCTATGTCTAAGGAGATGGAGTGAAGGTGATGGGCTATACAGATGTAGATTGGGCAAGCAGCACAATTGACAGGCAAAGCACTTTAGGGTGTTATTTCAACTTGGAATCAGTGGTTGTGTCTTGGTTCAGCAACAAACAAAGGTGAGTAGCATTGAGCTCTTTGGAGGCAAAGTACATGGCAGCCAACTTAGCAGCATGTGAGGCCATTTGGCTTCGAAAACTGCTCATGAGATTGTTTGGCCAAGAGTTGGAGGCGACTGTCATACACTGTAATAATCAAAGTTGCATCAAGCTCTCTGAAAATCCAGTGTTCCATGACAAATCCAAACATATTGACATCAGATTTCATTTCATCAGGGACTGTGTTCAGAAAGGGACGGTAAAGCTACAGTATGTACCTACAGGTGAGCAGGTTGCAGACATCCTCACAAAGGCCTTCATGGAAGGCAAGTTTATCTTCTTCAAAGACAAGTTGGGGGTGGTGAAGAACACCTTCCTCGCTAAGAGGGAGTGTTAAATTTGTAGCTTTGGAAGGTGTCTCTACATTGACCTTGTTTCCAGGCATGCAGAAGACCAATTAATTATTACCCATATCAACATTTTTATTTTATTCTAATTCTAACTTAGGAAAAGCATAATAATTATTAATTTTATTATTATTGGCTTTATAACTCAGATTTCCTAAGTCTCTAGCTTAGGAAATTAATATTTCTAATACAGATCTTTTTTGACTCTTCTAGAAAGTTCTCAAAAGGGGCAATAGAATGAAGATGAAAATATAAAGTGCTGGAGTGAGGGGTGAAAGGACACACTTCAGCAAAAGAGAGGGCAATTTGGCTGAGGAAAGAGGGAAAATTTGGCAGCTGGAAGAGAGGCCAAGTTCCAGGTCGTACACAGCAGCAAGAGAGGGTCGTACCAGGGCATACAGTAGCTGAGACAGAAGGCTGAGTTGCAGGTCGTACAGCAGCTAAGAGAGAGGTCGAATCTGGGTCGTACAGCAGCTGAGAGAGAGGTTGAATCTGGACCGTACAGGTGCAGCAAGAGAGGCCGAGTTTGTTGGGTCGTACAGGACAAGTCCTGGGTCATACAGGGCCGAATTTGGTTGGGCCGTACCAAGAAGAAGAGGGCAAATTCTGGCTGTGAGATTTTTCTGTAATTTGCTGCTGTAAATATTTCCTCTGAAGCCAATACAAATCCTCTTTGCTGGTTTTCCCCGCCCTGGGATTTCCAGGGTTAAAACTGTGTTAAATGTTTATGTGCTCGGTTTCATTTTCTGCTGTGCAAATGTGTTAGAACTCAGATGTATTTTTTGTCCATAATTTTCAGATTTAGAAAGTTAAATTAAATCTGTGTTGTAATTATCGACACATAAAATCTGTTGCTGATTTTGCAAATTTCAACACAAAATAGCAAACATAAGCATGGAAAATCAGTAGGAAACCATTCAAGGCATGCACTCTAGCTCAAGACTAAAACTAGGATGCATGTCCCAACAAAAGTCAACCAAGCCAACCTAGAAAAAGGACAAACCCTAAGGAAGCATCTGAATAATAGCATTCCATCTATTGGTGGAAACTTGCAAATAAATTGGAACAAAATGAGCTTTGACGATATACATTTGGATTATTTTTCCTAGGAACTAACGATTAATAATGGACAAACTAATAAAGGTTGGACCAAAGCATCAAGAAATTTGTGCATCAATGGAATTACCAAAGTGATTACTATGTTGCAAGTCCACACTTTTGAAGAGTTATGGGTTGACGCAATTTGATTGCTTCTACGCATGTTCGCGATAAAGTTCTTTTATTAGACACAAAGATCAATCTCAACCTCACTGACATCTATGCTCTCACTAGATTATCAAACACTAGACAAGGTGTGTCGCATTATAGAGACCATTAGCTTGCAAGAAAATATAGGGGCTAGGTCAAAAAATTCACATGTGATTCTAAAGCTTTCAACTCAAAGCATTGAAATGGTAACCAATAAAGTTATACAATAGGTCGCAACACTTGTGCATGTTGAACACAAATCGACCTCAAACAATTAAGCTATGACCATTACCACCATTTATGATGCTACCTAGACTGGCACAAGGTTTAATTTCTATCAATTCTTTGCAAAAGAAATTGTTGGCACCCCTTTTACATTGGATTCTGTACTTTTCTTGGATGGGGTGCTCGAGAGGACTAATGGGACGGGTGCCCTGAAGCACTAGGCACCACAACCACGTGGACTTGCACATGCAGCAAGGCATGAACATGATGATGGCTAGGACAGGAGCTCTCATTGCAGAGCCCTCCCATCTGATTAGCAGATGTTTGCATGATTTGGCCATTAATCCCACACTGCGCAACATCATGTCTAAAGCATGGATGAAGGTTCAAATGGTTCAGTCATGGAGTAGGAAATGGAGAAGGACTGGGAAAACAGGGGAAGTTGTGCAATGCTACGGCTCCTACCTTGCTTCCAGGTTCGATCCTTCTGGTTTGATTTCGAGTTTCCTTTTTTGTTTAGCAATATGTTTTGTTTTTCCTTCTGGCTTGGCTCCCTATAGGGCCTTGGCAGGCAAGGCTCTCCATCTGCAGTTGGGCAGACATCTGTGGGCCAACCTAGGGGGGTCCCTCTCTAGTTATCCTCTTCGAGTGGGCAGTTGATATCTTTGTTATGGAACCTTCCCCCCATTCTCAATGTTTATCTTAGTCCCTTAGCACAAGTTGCCTTCTGTCACTCCTATCACTTATCCTTGGGCCAAGATGCGAAATTCCAATGGCGAACCTCGACCAGAATCCAGGAAATGCATGGTTAAAAGGGGAACCAAGAAGCATGCCAAGGAAACCCTGAACCAGCAACCCCCCGTTGTATCACTGAGGCCCAGGCTGATGCCATGAATGCAACATCCAACTATCAGTATCACTTTCCCACTTTCGTCAAGTAGGTCACCCACATTGAGAATTTGGTCAGGCAGAAACGAAGGAAAATGACCAACGAATAGGTTGAGGCAGACTTCTGAGGTTGGGTTCTGGACACTGGTTTCTCTCGCTCCAAAGACACCAAGATTTTCAAGCTAATAAAGCTTTACTGGCTGAACAAATCTTTCATAGTATAGGTCGTGGAAGAGAGGGGTCAACAACAACAAGCAATTCTCCACAAACTAGATTTAATGGATAAAAAGTTTGAAGCAATTTTAAAGCAGTTTATGACATTGACATCATAGTGACAAACCCGGAGGATGTCAAGCACAACCCAGTGGCAGCAGCAGAACTTATGACATTGACATCATAGTGACAAACCCGGAGGATGTCAAGCACAACCCAGTGGCAGCAGCAGAACTTGCTCAGGAGTTTGAAGGTACCCCTTTCAACCCTGTCCTAATTGATGAAGATTTTGAGGAAAAGGAGGACACTCAGTGATGGCAGAAGAAGGCACGTGTACTCCTGGGTTAGCAACACCTGTTCTCTTTTGTTAGCTTTACAGTTGGGAATTAGGATTCCCAGTTTGGTGTTGTCAAACCAGTCAATTAACTTTTATGTTGTATTTAGCAATTATCTAGGCCATGCTACTACTAGGGATTTAGATTTAAAGAACTCTACCCTGCAATCCCACAACAAAAACAATGATACTTTGACTTACTGTGGTCTTGGTTTCCCTAGAGGCAGGCCACAGTTTGCCTTGGCTATGTTTTATTTTGTACTCTATTAATATAAATTCCAGCTAGCTTAGTCTGTGGACACAGGTGGTCACTCAAAAGTACATTCAGCTGGATTCTGTTGTAGATTGGATCAGAAAGCCCCCAAAAAGATCACTGCGTGCTCAATCATTTGGAAGGCTGTAATCAACTCCTTTGCGGTGGTAGGAGACAGACTAGCCTGGCGTATTGGAAATGGGCAACAATTTCGCATTGGTGCAGATGATGCAGATCCCTGACCGGGAAGTGACGATAAACACATCCTCAGGCCAGATCTGACTGAGCTTTTGCATGATCAAGGTCTCTTCCATTTAAATCAGATTGCAGACCCGGCCCACACCACCATCTGGAGCTAAGAGTGGATTGAACCTGGCCAATTGGGTTTGGAGGGTGATATGGCAATCCATTGGACAAACTACATCTTTGCACTCAAGTCGGCCCATATCCGCATTGTGGACAGGGAAGACAAATTAATATGGCAACATGCTCCATTGGGCATCTACTCTCTAAAAATGGGCTACATACAACAAAATTTAGAGAGGTACTTGCAGGACCCTATTTGGTGGTGGAAGGGTCTCTGGAAAGTGCGCTGTCCATTAAAAGCCAGGATTTGTATGTGGTGTTTGATAGTTGATAAAATCCCAGCTTGGGATAAAATGAAGAACAGGCTAATTGAAGGGCCGGGATGGTGTGCTTTATGCAAATCTGACAATGAAACTGCATCACATTTATTTCTACTTTGCCCCTTTGTAAAACAAATCTGGCAGGAGAGTTCAGCTCGGCTAAATCAGGCTTGCCTTTGGAATGGTCCATCAGTGGAAGAAGCTCGGAAGGATTGGGTTTCAAATGCCTCTTTCCATTGCGTAAAGGCACTTTCATTAATAATCTGTTGGGGTGCTTGGATTGCCAGGAATGCAGCCATATTTCAAGAAAAAACCACTACACCGGACATAGTTGCAGCCCAAGGTCTTAGTATTCTTTCTCATTTTCCTCAAGAAAAAGAATCGGGTCAGATAAGAGATGTGCAAGACTATCAGGTTGATCACTCTAGGCCATGGGATTTTTTTGACGGAGCATCGCAGAATAATAATCAATCCTGTGGAGGGGCAATCCTCTACCTTTCTGACTCTCATCACTTCAAGATAAAATTGGGTCTTGGCCAAGGCTCAAATAACTATGCTGAGCTAATGTCATTAAAACTTCTTCTAGTCTTTGCAAATGAAAAAGAGGTGAAATCAATCCAGATTTTTTGGGACTCCATGACAGTTATCAATTGGGCCAGAAAATCTCAGAAATGTCACAACCTATGGCTCCTCCATATATTAGAAGATGTTTACAGGATTCTGGACACTTTTCACACTTTCTGCATGCGACATGTCTACAGGGAGCGAAACATGGAAGTGGATTCGCTATCTAAAGCAGGCCTTCAGCTGGGTTTTGGGCAATGGTTGATCTCTGAAGTCAAGGGTGGAGCTCATTATGAGTATTATCACAGGCCTTTTATTGACGATCCTTCCCACAGGGAAGCCACTCTTTAATACATTTTGGATACTTCTTCTGTTCATAGTTAAGCACCATCCTACTGGCAGTCATTTTCAGACTTGATGTATTTTTGAAACAGCTTATTGGCAGTTATGTCATGATGATGATTCTCAGTTCTCTGCTGGGGTATTTTCATTGAAAATACATGATATTATGTTGTGAAATGACTTTGGTTAGAACTTTTGTCTTCTTGGCACCCTTTAGGTGCCTTTTTTGTAAAACCAACATGCACAGCAAATACATGGTCATGTATTTCTACACAAAATGTAAATTTCTTTCTCAGCGGATGAAAAAAATTCAGTCTTTTCTAGGAAAAAAAAATTTCAAAGCTAGCTTACAAAAAGAAGATGATCTGTATTCATTTGGCTATGAACATGCTTTCCACCAATTTAGAGTCTGTACTTATTCATTTGGCTATGAACATACTTTCCACCAATTGATTTGCCAAACCTTGTTCCTATAAAGTACAATGCCTAAGAGTACCTATGTTTTAGTACATGTCAAAAACACAATAGTAGTTGGAAGTATCAAGATCATTTTGCAAGTGTGAACATACTCCCTTCCCTGTGATGTCATTGAAAAGTACAACAATCAAGTCAAATGGGAATTATTCCAGGATTACACTCCAATTATAGCCCTTTCATTTATAGCTCCACTCCATCTACTTGGTTACAATATAATTAGAAGTATTGTTATTGAAGAAAATGGTTCATAGATAGTTGGAGAATCTATAGATATAGATTTCTCTCAAATTTAGCTCAAAAGACCTCAAACTCAACAAAAACCGTCATCTCATTACAATAGAAGTCTAATCAAAGTTGATCCATCAAAAATTACATCTCCACAACAACAATAGAAAAAACAAATGCTATCAATCGAGACAAATATTAGGACCTAACTCCACCTTCAAAGACAAAGGGAAAGCAAATAGTGAAGAAGAGGAAGAAAAAAAAGATAGTTAAGTTTAACAAACAAGTTATTGTCTTCAGCAATTCATACAACAATGAAGGCAAGAACCCAAAGACAAGCCTATGAAAGTAGCAATTTCAAAGAGCCCTAAAAATGTTTTAAGAGCCCACAATGCTTTTGAATCATGAATGTGGAAGATCAGAGGGAGACAAGCATTGATTGATAGAGAAAAAGGCCAGGCAAAAACCAGCAAATTGCAGTTTCAGAGTGGATGGCTTATGAAGTTGAAGATCGGTATCAGTAGCAAAACAACCCCAAGATACTCCCATACAAATATGCAACAAAGTGAATTAAAAAGAAATGGCCATTTGCAGATGGCCTGTAAATTTGATATGAGTTGTATATTTGGACACCTAGTATAATGAATGTTAAAAGAAAGCATTCGGAGAGATTCTCAAACGTGTTAATAGACTGAAATATGTTAGTAGATGGAAATTTTGACTGAAAGCAGAGACAACCGAGATGTAGTCATGGGCTTATGGCGGATTTTCCAGACAAAGATGAAAGTCAAGAGTCCTGCCATGGCCCATACCCGTCACTGCAAAACCATCGGTTCAATAAGTTACAGTACATAAGATTGTTATTATTCTTTTGTTTTAACTTTTGTCTATAAAAAGAAAAACTAAGGAAAAATGGGATGCGTAAATGGCATGAGTACCAACATGATTTATATGAAAACTCAAAACCTGAGACAGATAGTCTAAACTGTTCACATTGCATTTAATAATGTTGTTGGATATTGTGTGTATTGGTGACCAAAAGCGACGAAAAACAGTGTTTCCCCTGGTGAAATAAAGAAGAAAAAGGTGACGAAAGAAGAAATATTTCTATTCACAATAACAAGAATGATGAAGAGGGAGGTAATTGTGATGATGATGTGGTGCATTTCTACTGATTTCTTGAAATGTAGCTTTTTAGGCATAACCTCCAGAAAATGGAAACTTCAGAAGGGGGATGCTCAATCTGGATGGTTGTCTAGAGCATAGTCACCATACTCAACTCTGGATAAGATTTGTTTTGGCCAGAGTCAAACTCTACTCGAGACTCGGGAAAGACTAATCAGTCAACCCAGCAAAGACTTCACAACATGAAAAATATAAAAAAAATATAGATTTTCAAGAAAAATAAATGTTTTTTAGATTATAAACACTGAGTATAATGCAAATACATTGAATATAATGCAAAAATAACATATCCAAACATAACCAAGTATTTCCTAAAATGTACATGATACAATCATGAACAATCATCATATCATCATTCATCCATCAAGAAGATTATGAACCATGACATGAAAATATGATCTCAGTGAAAACCGTTGCTGGTATGCAAAATTTCCAAACCCTATTTAGAATCAGAGAACTCAAGGAGAAACGTGCAAGAATGGTGAAAATGACAAAAACAACTAAATTATCAAGAAGATTCAAGATCTCCATGGACCATGACGTGAAATTGACCCTGGACAAAACCCTAGATGGTGTGCAAATGTCCAAAATCCTAGTTGTTGTGAAAAAGTTTCAAACCCTAGTTAGAAACCCTTCAAAGAACTCAAGGAGAAATGAGCAAGACTAGTGAAAATGAAAAAAAAAATGAATTTATAAGTTGTTTGACCAGGTCAAAGTTCACTCAACGAGTTTTTGTTTGACTAATCAAGTTTGACAATTTGGAGGGTTGACTCAGTGAGTTTGGCGGTTTTCTAGCGACCATGGGTAGAGCAACCCGAGTTCGAGTCAAGCCAACTTGTTCCAACCATGACTCATTGGGTTCTATGACAACATTCAAGGGAGATTCAACAAAATTAAACCTTCAAATGAAGGTGATGGCAACATGATGTAGCAATATGGATAGTTGCCTAGGTGAATTCTACATTCAATGTGACGACACTAAGGGTGATTGCAACTTGATGGTTGATTCTGAAATTATTGTGAGGAGAGTGAAGTCTTTGTTGTAGTAAAAGTTGAGTTTTGTTTTAAGAGCGGTAAAAGTCTAAAAAATATTATTTTCATGTTAAGGAGAGTGTTAGAAGAATAACACAAAAATAAATAAGTGTTGTTGTTCGTATTGCATAATACGCGTCACATTAAATGTTAAGTGACCAATATCGATGTTAGTAAAATATATTAATAGTTAGAAATATGTGATCAATAAGACATTAAATGTCAAGGTTAGAAGGTAGGTGGTTAAACCACCATAACCATTTATGATGATATAAATTGTATACAAGCATGATGTAAAGGGGAGTGAAAGGCATGTGTATGTGTATACAAGCAGCCTACCTCATGCTAGCCCTATCATATACTTGTAGCATCATTAATGAGATATTTCTCAAAAAGTGTCTCAAATGAGTTATCTCCATTGAACGTTTTCTATTGATAAAAATGGTGCATCCAATTTCCCAAGTACTCAACACCTAGCTTACCAACTAACTCTTCAAGAAAGGCCCCTTGAATTGAGACAAGGATATGAACATGGAGTTACAAAATGACTAGTAACTCTCCATCCCAATTCAAACAATCTCAAACTCCACCATTAATCACTAACCAATTTCATATGATAAAGCACAACCAAAATTGCTATCCTACAAACACATGACTTTCCTTCTTGGCCACTACCAAATTAAGGGGAAGAGATTGTTTCTACTAAAGCACCAATGTCTTGTCAACACATGTTGGGCACAACCAAATCAACCCCCCCTTGATGCCCACTCTCGTATTAAAGGAATAAACACAAGGGGTAGGACAAGTGCTTGCCGACCACTACTAGACCCAACCAAGAGACAATCATTAAAATTAATAATAGGGGATATCTCCAACCGTGTCAAGGAATCAAGTTTTCCTCATAACATTTATATATTTCCTTTCCAAAGCAAACAAAATTGCATCAAAGAAAATAAGTAGCTTTTTCTCTAATAGTGGTAAATACATATATGTCAACAATAAGTTACCAAAGATGGATAGGGAGTTAATACATCAAATATGCTTTCAATTGAAATGCCCTAGTTGTAAAAAGTGGGCATCTTTCGTGATGGATTAAATCATACTAAGGTATGCCCATTGCTTTACCAACTCCCACAAATTTATCTTGGCTTGANTATCTCCAACCGTGTCAAGGAATCAAGTTTTCCTCATAACATTTATATATTTCCTTTCCAAAGCAAACAAAATTGCATCGAAGAAAATAAGTAGCTTTTTCTCTAATAGTGGTAAATACATATATGTCAACAATAAGTTACCAGAGATGGATAGGGAGTTAATACATCAAATATGCTTTCAATTGAAATGCCCTAGTTGTAAAAAGTGGGCATCTTTCGTGATGGATTAAATCATACTAAGGTATGCCCATTGCTTTACCAACTCCCACAAATTTATCTTGGCTTGAAAAATAAGTCAACCCTTTAAATAAGGATCACATCCCAAAACCTACTTGACTTTCCTCACTTCCACTTATGGATAGTCCAAGACAAATCCAACCACCATCTTTTAAATGCATCTTACATTACATTATTGAACAAAAAAGAGTACATCAAGTCATTTACATCGGCAAGGATGCAATTATACAGACTACCACTCCTCACATAAGCAAGGAGTGCAAGCATATCCACCTTGGCCCCAATCTCAAGAGAGCTTATATCCTTTCAAAAATGCTAGTTTTAGCTGAAATTTAGAATGCCAACTTTGCTCCAAACGTTCTCATCTCAATCAAATGAAAAGATGAAGCCTCCCCATTAAAGGTTACATACCATCTCACTTTCCTTAGAAAATAGATATATGTCAATCTAATGGTGTTCCATATTCCTCTACCAACCATGAAATATGATTGTCCATCCATCCTCAATAATAGTCCCTCTCCAATGAAAAAGGCTAACAAAGATATGGCATATTCAGCAATAGCTCATTCCTAAAATGTGACGAATCACATACCAACCCTGTAAGACCTGGGTGAGGAAGTCTATCTTTAATTAGCAAATTTTGGCTAAGCAACCTAATCTTAAAAGATGGTGAGACTTTTAGGTATCATGACACCTTCTAATCCACCACGTTTGAAGATCTTGAATAGCCCATTTTTTGTTAAGTCGAGGCACAATTAGAAGATTTGGTCGTATTTCATTATATATCTCTTTAGTTCTGCAATGCATAAGAGGTTTCTCGCAGGACCATTGCCAATCCATCCAAATTTGTCCTTAAGCATCCAAGTTCCTATTTAACAAACTAGAATCTAGAATGACCTTGCAACTATCAAAGCTTGTCTATCAACAGGTTGTTGTCTTTCATCACAATTGACAGTTCTCCAACTCACCCATGCACCCACTTCTTTGTCCCACAAGTTTCGCCAAGTGCAAAATCTTTCTTGCAAGGCAAGAAACTAAATCAATTTATTCAATATCCAAAGAAAAAATCCCTATGGATCTTGCAACCAAATCCCATCCACTCTTTGGATCATTAAATGCAATTCCTAGGAGACTAGCTACCAAGTGTGTTTGATCCTCTTGAGGAAACTTAACCCTCAAACCTTGAAAGCATTGGCTCCACAACAAGATCAAATATCCCAAAGTGCCTTTTATCACACCTAAATGGATAGCATTTTGTATCCGCTAACAAACATAAATCTACCAAGGAGCCTTTCCTTTCAAAGCCACATATTTAAATTGACAGGAATCCACAAAATACATAGTCATCGATTCAAGGCTCTTGACCAAGAATAAAGCAAGCAATATGAATATTTACATATAAAGAAGTGCATCTAACACATAATAGGGAATTTACACATAATCTCTCATATTGCAAGATTGGAATGTTATCTCAAAATACATGGAACAATAATTATGTCGTATGCTTCTCATAATATCTGTATTTACCAAAAATGTGATCTCACATCTCCTCCCCCTCGAGAGGAGTACCACCCATTAATCAACCATCCATTTTATTTACAAGAAAAAAAATATCTCTACCTATTATACCCATAAATTCCTATGTTCCCTTTTCAAAAATGTAGTGTTTATATTGTACGTTTACCTCTCCCATGACTCAAAATTGCTTACTCTTTGGTTACTAGCAATCCAATGGTTGTTGTAGGATCAATAGTTGTAACTATGATTATTTTAATCTTATTTCTCAATAAACAGAATCCATTCTAGCTTAAGATATGTATGCACTATATTTGGAACTCATCTTCTAGTTCTACTAGAAGCAAGGATTAAGTTAGTATGGAGTTAAGAACATCAACATACTACTTTAACAAAGAAAATTAAAAATAGTATGCATTTTTATGCTAGGTAGCAATCAACCCTATATGCAACCAACCCAACTTTATTCAAGACCTAAGCCACAATAGTGAATTATCAACTTATTATATTAGCCCAATTTCAATGAACTCTTCTTATTCTTAAGAACACAAGATTGTCCAAACTATATTCTTTGTCCAATACATTCTCCAGTAATCCCTTGGTGAGGATTTTGATGGTTTTTCTTTTATAGACAAGTAGAGTTAGCTCCTTCCTCTCTTGTATATTTAAACACATATACATCCTCTTTTGTATCACCTTGGAGTGCCCCGCATTCTAAATATTGAATCTACTAAATAAAACCTCTTGTCGACAGAGGTTGACCCCTTCTAACCCTTCTATGCAAGTCATCCTTTCATGCTTTTGAGTGGGTTTCATGTCTACTATGCATCATCTCCTCTCTCCCCCACCACTCTCTCTCATATTGGACCATTATTTATACCAATAAGGGACATCCTTCTAATAAAGACACATCTTCTAGTGTGAGTTTGTGGTGTGCCCTCGTGCCCTCATCATTATTGGATCATGATTATTGTTTATGGGTTCCATGTTGAACAAGGATCTAATAGCAATTTGTGTTATATCCCAACCATCTGAAATAATTCCAATGCAGAACCTTCTACCTAGGCCTAAGTCAGCTCGTCTCGACTATCCCCGTGCCTAGGCCCATCATTATGCTCATGTTTGTGCTCATGCCCACAACCACGACTGAGCCTCCACCTCAACCTATGCCCAAGCCCGTGCTTGGTTTGATCCATCTATCTCAGCTACCTCAACTATCCACATGGCATATTTACTACAGATTCTTAGAGGCCTCTTGACTGGTTCTTATTTGCAGGCTCCACCTCTTCCAATGATGGAGAACCCACAAGTTGTGAGCTCCAACATTGTCTAACCAAATGTCAAACCGAGACAATACCCTTGATGCCCTAGAAAACTAACTACATGCACCTAAGGATAAGACATCCAAACCATATGCTTTTAAAGGGATGGTGAACCTTCATATTCAGGTGTCTACTATYAAAGATAAACAAGCTAAGATAATTCTAGAACAAGAGAATTTGAAGAAGAGACAACAACCCACCAACAATCCCTACAGAWACAAGTGGACGAACAGAACTCCTTAGTGCAAGTGATTAAGGGGAAGAAGGTTCCTCCAATCATAGAATTTGTTGTATAGAAAAAGTTCAAAGAGGTATGGGTTAGGAGAGCTAAGGAACTCAATCTCCAAGTACAGAGCCTCCTAATGCCTTCTAATCCCTCATCAACAAGGCAGATCTCCCATCATAACACCTTGGGCTTGATCAATATCACATTAGGCAAAGCCTAGGTAACATCAAATTCAACCTCGATTATTCACCCATGGTCTGTCGATGACTGCTTAGTGGCCTTTGATGTCTAAGTGGAAAAAGAATTCTCTCACCACCAAGATTTACCTAGATGAGGACCTTATCCTTGCATGAAGAAGAACTAAGGCCAAAGCCCGAGTTGTTGTAGCGAGGAAAAAAACAAATTAGTTGTCATTCCAAACCTTCAATTTATCATCAAGGACACTCCCCCTCCACAACCCTCTCGATGATGCCACACACATGCCTCTTAGACATAGGGCATATCTATCACATGTTAGAATTGTAGTGGGAAGATGTGGTCTTCTCCTAGGATTCTTTGGGATGTGATTGGTGATATGGACTTGGTTTTTCTAACAAAAACACACAAGAACTCTGAAAGGGCCCTTCCCCACATTATTTGGATAGGTATGCATATCAATTTTCCAACATAACAAAAAACAATGGGGGAGTGGCTTGCCTCATTCATAATCGCATTCAGCCTACAAATCTCTTCGATTGCCTCCAATAATCACTCCAAATTCATGTGGCTCTAGATCAATCCTAGCTCGCCCTATCAGGATATTTATCTTGTTGTGTGCTACTTCCTTTCAACCTCATCAAATTTTGTTGTCCACGAGGACAAGGACCCCTTTCAAGATCTCTATTATGATATTTGTGGCTACTCTACACTTAGGGATATTATTTTATTGGGGGGTTTTAACAAAGGAATTGGAGCTAGACAAGTTCCTATCCATGACCTCATTGAGGATGAGTTGCAACATTTTGAAATGGACACCAAAGATTATGACCTTGATAGGCAACTAACATACTCAACCCTATTACTGTGTATGGATACATCTCTTGGATCTTGGTGGGCTCTCACTTGTTTCCCTCATGAATGGGACTCTAATGTGATGCACTACATTCTGACCTACTTCTCTCATACCTAAGATCGTTAACCTCTCAATTTTTTAACATCCTCCCCGAGTCGATCATGCCTATTTGACCTTTACATTGTTTTCCCACTGTGAGTCCCACCCCCAACCCCCCTCCTCCCCTCCCCTCCCCCCACATCACAATTAACTTTGACTTCTCTTTTACCCCCACCTTTGAGGCCCAACTTTGGCAGCTTTGCTCCTCAATTTCTGAAGATTTTTAATGACAAAATCAGAAATATCTCATTCATACATTTTGTCAAACACTTGACTAATCTGAGATCTTAGTCTTTAATAAATGCCTTGAAAACAGAAAGCAACTGAAAGCTAAAATACTTAAGTCAAGCAAATCATTGATCCATACTCTGAGAGTGCAACAAATAGACATGTGATTTTTGGTCCAATGACCAGGGCAAAAACCCCAGAATGGGGAAAACCCTAGAGAGAGATAAATTTATTAATGAGCAAATTTACCGAAATTCTACAACTCATAAAATTTCTTTTGTTCATCAAAACTTCAAAATAGTAATCCAAATTATCAACTTATCTCTGCCTGAGACAAACTTGACCTTGCTGCCCACACTGCAACCTGGTTTTTGCTCACACGAGCTAGCAGAAGAATGTACGGAATCCTTGATTTTTGTGCCAGCAAACCTCGATATTTGTGCTAGCAGAAACTGTATGGACTATACGATTTTTCTAGCAGAAAACTTCCTTTCTCTGCCTCGAGATCTGAACCTGCAATATGCCTCGGAATTTACACTCTTTTATTGTTGTTGTACGGATGATTCTTTGTTGGAAATTAATGTTGAACGGACTACATCATTTCTTGGAACCCGTGCCCTAATTTGACTTAATGAATATGCTCTTTCTCTATGAAATCTCTCTCTCTCTCTCTCTCTCTCTCTCTCTCTCTCTTCTGTGTGTTTTTCTTATTTCCCAAACATGTATGTGTACTCTCTCTTTTCCCAAGAAACCCTAACTTACATAACCAACTCAATCTAATGGCTATCATAAGTCTAATCTGAGGGCTCACATTTAATGCTCCTCATTAATTACAAAATAAGTAATAAATGCACATTAAATTACTTTGGGACCCACAAACTTAAGTACATTCACTTTATAAATGCACTTTATTTAAAAAGTCACTTTACAATTAAAACATGCCTAGGAAACATGACTTTATGTCCCCCCAATGACAAAACACAAAAACATGAATGAGGACATCCCTTGTTAAATTTCAACAATTTCTTCACCTTCCCCTGAAGCTCTTGCCCTATGAACAAACAGTTTAATGACAATTGCAAAGATTTGTATAGAAAACTCAAATATGACCTCTCCATCCATTCACCTTGATAGCCACAACCACCCATAAGAAATATCATCACCTTCTAAGATGGAAGAAATGCAAATGTATAAATGTTAGACAGAGGGAACTCCTTTCTCTCCTTCACATGCCCCCTATAAGACTTTTCAACGCACCCTCCTCCCCCATAAAGAACCTTCAACTAACATTAACCCCACACGTAGTGGACCCATGCCTCCTCCCTACACAATGCTCTTTTCCACCCAAGCCTTTAGATCTCCCCACCTTCCTCTTGTCATTGCTTCACCCCCAGCCTTATCCAAAGAGCCATCAACACTGGCAAAGTTGCTAATCTTGAAATCCTTCAATCTGAATTTCTCAAACTAGGGAACGGACCCTTCTAGTACCTTTACCTACCCATATTAATGAGGTAGTAGTTTTTTTTCGGATTTCCCCCTTCTTGTTCCTTAAATATCATTCATCCTATACACAAGTTGGGTGACGCTTTAGATCCCAATAACTACAAGACTATCATGATTGGTCATACCTTCACTAAAATTTATGCCACAACCCTTGATCTTTACTTGCCCAACCAGTTTGACAAGCATGGATGGAGGGATGGAGGTCAAGTTGACTTTAAGAAGGACTACCAAATGGTGGATCACAAATTCACACACTGCACTATTATTTGTTAAATTTTTAATTAAAATAAAGTACCAAGGCAAGTGTTTCTCTTCCCTAGGCGCCTAAGGGGGAGAAAGTGCCTAATGTGGGTCCTAGTCATTTAATTTGTGAGATGCAAATTAAAAGGTGACTTTATGACTA
>SNQJ01S0020574.1:27405-38793 GCA_010110895.2 Picea sitchensis | reverse complement strand
AACTGCTTGGTCCTAGACCAAGAATCAACCCATGCCGTATGCATGGGTACCCTGGACTTTTCCAGGGGCCCTAGGCTTATCTAGGGACTTTAACTGCTTGGTCCTAGACCAAGAACCCCAGTCATATACTGAGGGCCCTCTCAGGGGTCTTAACTGCTTGGTTATTCACCAAGAACCCCAGTTGTATACTGGGGGCCCTCTCAGGGGTCTTTTCCACCATGGTACTAGATCATGGATCAACCTATGACTGAGGCATGGGTACCCTGGACATTTCCAGGGGCCCTAGACATATCTAGGGGCTTTAGCTGCTTAGTCTCATACTAAGAACCCCAGTCATATACTGGGGGCCCTAAGAAGGGTCTTTTGCCATGGCACTGACTGTTTGGTCCCAGACTAAATACCCTAGGAGTGCACTGGGGGCCTAAGACCTTAGCTAGGGTCTTTGCCATCCTCCTGGAGAATGGCTCTTGCAGCTGCTATAAATTTAACAATTACTATCTCTTATACTTATCAGGGAGTCCTTTTCATAGGTCCCACATTTACTATGAAACTTGTATCCCACTATGGGTTTGGGAAAGGTATGCCTCCTTAGCCTTGCTTAAGAGACCATGCTTTCAAATACAATTCCAAGATACCCCATCAAAGATGAAACTCTTTGATGCCCTCTCCAAGCACATTGTTTTATATCAAAGATTTGGGGGCCTAGCCATGGTCACACAAAGTGGTCTCACATTGAGAGGGTCCAAACTATCATGCTTCAGTGTCTTAACCAATGCAAATGAACCATCGCCCCATATATCCAACCATATGGTACATGTAGAGTTTGGTGCATATCCCCTTCACCTCGAGATAATGTTTAGGCTTATCATCTATCTCTGATTCTCCACAGAGTACAATAGATGGCAGAGTCCTCTTCAATATGTGAGAGATACCCCTTTCTGACACTCTACTCCTCTAAGACACTTTCATCCCTTGGTCAATAGGGTCAACTTCCATGTTGGTTCTTTGAGGCACAATCACTTCTTAAGGCAATGGATATTTCGATTGACCACCATCGTCCATATTCAATCTCCCTCAACACACCTCCCCACCTCCTCCCCCCAAAGGAGGAAATTAATGCCACAATCAAAGGGGATATTAACAATAGCTTCATTCACATCTCATGGACTAGACCATTATGGCCTCTAAGTCCCAAGTTGGCCTTTTACTCTGAGCACTTCCTCCAAATCGTTAATGGGCTTATTGTTCGATTTTGCTATCTTCAGCTTCATCTACTACATGGGCTTCACTTTCCTCCTAGCCACCTTCAAGTGTGCTCATACCAATCGAGGTTTGAGACAAATCATCAACTTCCCTTGCCTTATACATTAGAGAGGCCATTTCTCTCAGACTATGCATATTACCTCCTCCTTTCTTCCAACCAAGGGCATCAAATGGGTGAAGCACCCCACAACCACTCAGTTGGACAACACTAGCACTATTTGGCATTGTTCCTAACCTGCACCACTTGGTCTCCATGTCGTGCTACATCGAGGACTTCTAAGAGACTCAAAGTTGCACATGAAAGTCATATACACAGGACACCTACTTAGAGTTGCATTACTAGTTTCTTTCCTCCTCCTACGAGTTCTTTGGCCTTGGATGTTAGAAGTGGTTCAACCTCTTCCTCATCCCCAATGACCACAAGGAGCGGCTAATAACCCCCAAGGCCCCCTCATTCCAAACCATTCCCACGAGGACATTATCCAACAAGAAGTTGGTGTTGATATCTACACTTTCTTATTCAGATGATGAGAAAGACTACCTCCCTCCTCCACCTTGTGGTAGCTGCATCTTTGTCTAGGCTATGTTTTCTCATTGGCTCTACTTCCCTTTATAGGGTTTTCCTTCTTGGGATAACCTACTTGTATACCTATGCTCATGTCTTTTGTGTCATGTAGGCTGTTGCTATTGTACTCATTTTTCATTTCATTTCGTGGGGGCTTTTGCACCCCTCTGTTTTGTTTTAGCTTCAATATTAATGTTGGTTGTAATCCTCAGTCCCTTTGACCTACTTTGGTCTTCAATGGGAATTGATATAAACTTCAATTTAGTTTCAATTTTTTCTACTTATCAAGGGCATATTTACATAGACTCTTCTCATTTTATTTTTTATTTATTTTATGTAAATTCTCCAATTTAAGAATTAATTGTGACTACAACAATAAGAGAACTAAAAAAGGAAAGAAATCGTAACTACAGAAATCAAATGTTGAGATGTCAATAATCCAATCTTTATATTTTTAGTAAATTGTCTAAAGAAACTCAAACACATAAACATTTAATATACAGTTATAAACTTTCCTGTTGTAGTTATGAAACCTAATATTTTAATATCTTTATCTTACATTATGTTGGCTGCTACTTCCTTTTCTCACCCAAAGCCCTAACTACCTATTTCCTACTACTCTCAAATTAGATTCCTGGTGGATAAATTATATGCATTCCCAATCAGGGTTTCAAAACACATCACAAGCTTGCCCTAATCATGCAGTGCCAACTACAGCTTTATGCTTTTCAGACAGAATATGAACAGAGTCAATATATCCTAAATAATTCAATCTTCTCGGTGTACTAAACAAGAGACAATATCAAGCAAGTCTACCCTCCCAAAACCTTTAACTTAACAAAACCTAACTAGTCAAAAACTAAATCTGGTTCGTTATACTATCACCTTAGTACACATTAAACAATTGCATTTTAATTCACATTAGATAGGGGTAGAAAAAAATGTGCTAGCCCAGATGACAAAAACCCTATGGTATATTGTACACAACTAAGTGCTTTTGCAGACTCTATGCAACACAAACTAATTACTTATATCTCTTCATTAGAGCCTATGCAGTTCACAGCTGAATACCCGGAAATTGTTTGTGTGCAGACATGTGACGCGTTAGTATTCAATGCATAAAGAGATCAGTATTCAAAGTCAATGCAAGAATTTACAGCCACTCATTCTTGTAATAGAGTATTCCAGTGGTCCGTGGTTTACAATGGCTCTTCATTATGTTTTACACTGTAGCTATGCTTGATAGTAGATACATGTACATATGCTTAAATTAAAAAATAGTAAAAAAATTGAATGTTGAATGTTTATCGTAACTATTGCCTTGCCCAATAGAAGTCTATTCAAACAGAGTTAAAGCAGTATAACACCTGATGCATCCAAATATCTAAATGCAACAAAAGGCAAAGCATTAAAAATTTAATTCAGACAGAATTAAAGCAGTATACCACATGACACATCCAGATGTCTAAATGCATATATCCTATCAAAATGTTTTCCAGAACCCAAAAGCAACAAAAGGCAAGGCGTACCACAAAAGTAGAAAGCGTTTCATAGCTCGATAACCAATCCTTTTGAGAATACTTTGAAACAACTGCAAGAAGTGTGGTCAAGTGTTCTGAGCTTATTATATCCTCGGCTCTCACTAAGTTGGAAAGATCACGCACTGCCATGCTGAGCATTCAAGAAAAAGCAGTTACCCTACTGTAAAATTTAAAAATATGTTTTCTAATAGTTAACCTACAGATGTCAACCTCCCAATCAATAAAATGGCATTAATAATGAATTTCCTGAGGAGGACCATCTGTAAGGATTTTTTTACTTCCGCCCTTTGTAACAAACGTTTAACCAGAAATGCCCTTGAAACCATGTATAAGGTTCTTGTAATTCTACTCAAATACCACCCCATTTTGTTGGCAGGCAACAGAATTGCAATGCTTACCTGCCACTTTGCTTTCTGTTTATAGCATTGAGCTGGCTCTTAACATTATTGTACTCAGCCACTCGTACCTGGCAAGAAAAAATGGAAAATTAAAAAAAATTGAAGGTAAGCCTAAAGCATGTCAGGTTGAAACTGTAAATCAATATGACTAGTTACAATATCTTAGTCAACATAGCGAGACATGAGTTATGGAGGGATAGACAGTATGGAAGTCGGGGGTCCACCTGCAGGAGCCAGATGCAGCTATGTAATTTTACAAGTAAAGTGAGTTTGATCTATTGGTCAGTCAATAACCACTGTCAAAAAGTGGGGAAGAGTCCAATGCCACAGAATTCAATAACATGGAATCATATTTCCTGCAGACAATACAGGTCCTATTGTCCCGGGTAGATGTACCCCACAAATCAAAATTAAAAAGAAATTGAAAGCAATTTTACAATACATGGATTTCTACTTCAGAATGATCAGAATCTATTCAATACCATAGACTTCGTATTCGCTGAACCTATTCAACACCTGAGTTTGATCTGTTGGTCAGTCCATAGCCACTGTCACAAAGTGGGGAACAGTTCATTTACACAAAGTTCAACACTATGCAGGCATATCGCCTGCAGACTGCAGACAATACAGATCCTACTGTCCCAGGTAAGGTTCCCCGTAAATCAAGATAAAAAGAAATCGGCAATTATGTTACAATACGTAAATTTCTACTTCTGAATCATCAGAATCCATTATCAAAATAAAAACACACTTTAGGCTAACTGGCAAGTATGGATAATTTGTCAGCATTCCGGCTGCCATGGTAAAAATTCCTCACACAACACAGGTCCAAGCACCAGCAGCACATGACTAGCAAAAAAAAAAAAAGACAGAATGAACTTTCCCGAGGATTGACTTGTTTCTCAAAGTCAGAACCTTAAAGCAACTACATGGGTTTGGCTAAAGGCTGCCACTACATGATTGCAACGGATCGACTTGAATTACTAGTTAGATGGGAACAATTGCCCAACAACTCGACGCATTTTATCAGATATAAGGCAAGAGTTCCCAATCCCTCAAAGAGTTGATTGACTTACTGGGTTGATCCTTTCGGGCGGGTGTTAAAGTCCCGACTGAAAGGTCTTACCATGTTGGGATAACCCTTCTCAGAGCTCGAATTGCATTCTTGCATCCCATGGAAATTAGTCAATTGCACGCAACAAAGGCCCTAACACAACAACTGAATACACCAAATACAAGCTAGAACCTAATATAATTATCTTCACCTATTTCTTACCTTGAGAGCATCTTCAAGCTTCCCTACACCATCATGTATGGCATCCACAAGTTCTCGGAGAGGTGACATGACTGGGTACTTGGCTTCATCCCAAGTAAACCTGCCCACACACCCCCTCAAATTATGTACCTCGACACAAAACCTCCATGCAAATACACCAATTCTGCAAAAAAATTACGAAAAAAACACCACGATACCTGGTAATGTAAGAATCCACGGGAACACCGTGAACGGTCAGCACGCCCGATTCAACACCAGAAGCCTTCTCTAATTCCTCAATCTGCCGACGAATCTTGTGGGTCACTGCTTCCACAAAGGAATTTGCCTGCGCAGTGACATGAGAGGGTAACCCAAATGAAAAATCCTATTCGATTTGCATGAATTGGGCTCCCAATAATCCTAATGTCTATCATCGGATACCTTGTAAAACCACTGATTTCCTATTGGGTGCGTTGGCCTTACCTTGTTCAGATCGTCACTGAGAGCCAGTAGAGAATCCAGCGTTCCCACGCGGAGGTCTGGTATATTGAGCTGCGATCAAAAAGCAAGCAGTCGATTATTTGCAGCTCATACGGGACATTGTATACATGGAGATCTGATGCATGATTTGGTAGAGGGTATAGATCTAGAGAATTTACATACTCTGTAAGTGGAAGTATCAAATGCACTTTTGAAGATGCCATCCTGAAGGAGGTGCCATGTTGAGGTTGCCGAATTCTGAACAGGAAGGGACACCAAACAATACCTGCTGGTGGCTGCCATCATCACCCTGCTTAGCTTCTTACTTCCGCTTTGATATCTTGATATGGGCAGAGGGGGACTGTTTTCCTGGCCCTCTTTAAAGATTTTTTTTTAAATGTTTATTTACATTTGAGTCATTCGTGTCTAGCAGTAGTTAATATTAATATTTCTCTCCACCTCATTTTCAATTTTAAAAAGTAAATCAATATAGTTGAATTGATTATTAATGAATTTATACCTTTTAAATAAATATATATAAATAAATAAATAAATTTAAACCTTTTCAATAAATAAATATATATAAATAAATAAATGTAATGGAATTGGTCATTAATCAATTTATACCTCTTGTATGTTAATTTTTTGTATGTTAAATTTCAATCTAGATAGTATGAAGTTTCAATTTCAATCCAGATAATATGTAGTTTCATATGTGGGAATAAAAGTAGTAGGAAGTAGCGTGCAATTTCATATATGGGATTAAAAGTAGTAGGAAGTAGCGTGAGGGATATATATAATTAATAAATAAATGTAATAGGTTATTAATCAATTTGTTTATATATGGGATTAAAAGTAGTATGATGTGGCATTATATATATAATGGAAATGGTTATTAATTAATTTATATTTTTGTAGGTTAAATTGTAATTTAGAAGTCCGTATGGGTGTAGACGGATTGGCATGTGTAGTGTAAATGGAAGGAATGGTGTAAAGGAGGTCTCAAGTACATGTGTAGTGTAAATGGAAGAAATTGTGTAAAGGAGGTCTAAGTGGCGGGGGGTATTGACCACGTGTCACGCGAGTACGAGAACCGCGAGTATATGTGTAGTATCGACCACATAAAAATAAAAAAATCTTTTGGTCTTAGAGGAATACTTAAAAATTGTGCTTGATTGGCTAAGAGCTCATATTTCAAAAATGTAAGGAAAAATAGGTTCACAACACCAAACCCAAAGACATCTTGGACATCTACTAAGAGTGAAAGTCTACCCTCTTATTAAACATGAGTGGGTAAGTGGCATGGTTATTTTTTAATAATGGTGATCCTGCATTCTATGATAGCATCCATAATAAGTGTTTTCACAATAAATTGACAATTGACTTATGATCAATTTTGCCCTCTTCGAGACTCGGAAAGGAATAGCGGAGGAAAACCCTAGCAATCGGCCCATGTGAGCCTCTGACTGATCGCTACAGTACTTGTCGCGACCACGAAACCCTACAGCTTCAGCACGAACCCGTACCGGCTCTAGTCCGTAGCCATGG
The DNA here is from genome assembly GCA_010110895.2 of Picea sitchensis. Taxonomy (NCBI): domain Eukaryota; kingdom Viridiplantae; phylum Streptophyta; class Pinopsida; order Pinales; family Pinaceae; genus Picea; species Picea sitchensis. The sequence continues at coordinate 31,743 of SNQJ01S0020574.1, read as the reverse complement.
GCGCTGAAGAGGGGGGGAAACCCCCCTCATACAGTAATATAACAGCCAACGACAGATCTGGGATGAGGTCAAAACGACCAGCGTTCGAGCCGCCACAGCAAATCCGGGAGCAGATACTCACCAAAGAGCATGGCCTTCGACAAGAAATGGAAACGGAAGCTAGCACGTCTCAATCCAGAGCACCCCGCAGCTGGGAACCCGGGAAATGCATCCCACAAATGGAAAAAGCGCCCAGGTATCACATAAGCTCAGCCAGGGTGGGGGAACACACACAGTTCATGCAAGAACATGCCCTCATTGGCAAATTTTTGGGACTCTGGCCATCAGAAAGGGATCTGAACAAATGGATCAAACACTGGTGGAATCCCAAAGGAGACTATGAAGTCCAGCTCAGCTCAAAAGGCTTCTTCACCATCATACTATACAACCTAGAAGACAAAGACCGCATTTTTGAAAATGGCCCTTACTTCTTCAACTCAGTAGGGTTATTCCTAAGGTACTAGACAGAGCACTTCAGCTCGGATAAGGAAGACTTCACAATGGCACCCGTCTGGATCCGCCTCTATTCCCTCCCGCAAGAGTTCTGGCTAGAGGAGATCCTCATGGGAATAGGAAATACCATCGGTCAATACGTGAAAGCCTCCGAGGCCACAAAGCAACGCAAGTACACCTCATATGCTCGCATATGTGTCTACATGAATATAGCCAAAGCCCTACCAGGAGCAGTAATACTGGAGTACCAGGATGAGGACTGGTCACAAACCCTTGACTACGAGCATATCCCGTTCAGATGGAGAAAGTGTCACGAACACGGCCATCTGTTTCGGGACTGCCCCTTAAATCAGCAAGCTCCCAAGGTCAGTCAGAATCTGCAGAAAGACGGCTTCACTACGGTCCAGACAAGGAAGAAAAATCCCATTCGAAAACAAACAGTTGATCCCAGACCCAGGATCCAGACCAGGAACGCTTATGATATTCTAAGCCAGTTACCTGAGGAGGAGGAAATCCAAGATCCACACGCTAGCTCACAGAAAGGCAAAGCCCAGAACCCTGCAACCCCCCCCTTCGATCCGAATAAAGAAATCAATGCAGAAGAAACAGGGGATGTAGATGGAGACACTCAAATGCAAATGGACGCCCAAGACCTAGCAGGCATCGATTTGGAGAAACTGGAGGAAGCCCTAGATCAGAAAGACCTGCAAGGCCTTCCAGAAGAACAACTTAGAAAGGTACACAAGGTCTTCCTCGACTCAACAGCGGGATCCACAGCGCGCCTTGGCATTGCAACAAAATCAAGCTCTGGCTCCAAAAAAACACCACGCGAAAATAAAAGAAGAGGAAGGAAACCAGTACATCAGCTGATCAAAGAAGTTGGACACCTGATGATCAACTCAGGGCAGATACAGAAGCTCTCGGAGGGATACCTCCACCCCCTCTTAATGATGAAGATTATCACCTGGAACATTAGAGGGCTCAACGGACGATCCAAGCAAAGGATCCTCAGAGAATGCGTCAAGGAGGAAACCCCAGACATTCTAATGTTGCAGGAAACTAAATGTGCAGGAATGGAAGCTGAGACCATATTCCAACGCATATGGAAAGGCTGCCACTACGTCTATACGGACTCCGTGGGAGCATCGGGAGGTCTAGCAATATTGTGGAACCCTACCCACACAATCCTCAGTGGACCCTTCTCCACAGCAGGCACCTTGTCAGCTCATTTTGAAATCATAGGCTCGAATCAGGAGGGGACCATCACCAACGTCTACGACCCACAAGGACAACAAGAAAAAAACAAATTTTTGGAAAAGCTAACCCAAGTTAAAGCGCTAGTAAACACGCCCAACTGGATCCTAGGAGGTGATTTTAATATGATCATGTCACTAGAGGAAAAAACAGGCGGAAGCAAACGACTAGAGCAAGACAGTGGTAAGTTCAAAACCCTCCCTGAACAGTTAAAGCTAGTAGACATAGAGAACAGCAATGGCACTTTCACCTGGTCTAACCGCAGATCCGGCAGTCAGCATATAGCATGTAGACTCGATCGCTTTCTCGTAACAGAATATCTGATTGAGAGAGACCTCTGCATAGAAAGCCTGATCCTTCCCAAAACGGGTTCTGATCACTGGCCAATCGCCCTCCAAATAGCTATAGAAACAACACCGAAATTTAAACCTTTCAGATTTGAAAAATTCTGGCTCACACACCCGGATTTCCAGCAGTTGGCACAAATATGGTGGAATCAGTGTGAGATAGACCAGGGCACCAAGATGTACAGATTCCAACAAAGGCTTAAAAACTTCAAGCAAAGGCTCAAACACTGGAACAAAAACACCTTCGGCAACACCTTCCAAGGCATCAGAGACGCAGAGAACAGACTGGCCGAGATACAAAAAATCTTTATATCGGGGGCTCGCACTACTGAGCTCATGGCAGAAGAGGAGCAGCTACAGATGCAATTGGAGCAAAGAAGGAAGCAAGAGGAAATCCTATGGAGGCAGAAATCCAGGGTACAATGGCTCAAAGAAGGGGAAAAGAACACTAAATTCTTCCACATAACTATGATACACCGGAGACATATCAACAGAATAACACATCTGGAAGATGAGCAGGGCCAACTGGTAAGAGAACATGCACACATTGAAGAGGAGCTCAATAGATACTACCAGACCCTCCTCACGGAAAGCAAAATGGATAGAAGTGAAGCAATCACCCGAGTTACCAGCCATATCCCCAAGCTAATCACACCAGAACATAATGCAACTCTCAAAAGGCCAATATCTAAGGAAGAGGTGGACCAGGCTGTAAAAGATATGCCCCCAGGAAAAGCCCCAGGCCCCGATGGTTTCACTGCATATTTCTTCCACCACTGCTGGGATATTATAGGTAAGAATGTATGGGAGGTCGTTGAAGAATCCAGATCGTCGGGACAAGTGCTTCAAGCTTTCAACGCCACCTTCCTCACTCTCATCCCAAAGGAAGAAAGAGTCACGAACCCCAAACAATTTAGACCCATTGCCTTATGCAATGTCATCTACAAGATTATTACCAAGGTGATTGCAAATCGACTCAAGCCAATTTTGCCATTTGTCATTTCCAAGGAACAAGCTGGATATGTAGAAGGAAGACAGATCATGGACAATGTCATACTGGCACATGACGTGGTCAACTCTCTCAAAACAACAAAAACCCCAGGTATGTTAATCAAACTCGATCTCTCAAAAGCTTTTGATAAAGCCAGTTGGTAGTACCTCAAAGCTATCCTCAATTCCTTTGGCTTTGATCAAGATTGGGTAAACTAGATTTTGAACCTCACCTCTTTGGCTTTCTTCTCAATCCTAGTCAATGGAGTCCCCTCGCGCCCCTTCTCAGCATCTAGAAGCATAAGGCAAGGGGATCCGCTCTCACCTTTTCTTTTTGTTCTAATGGCGGAAGGCCTGGGTCGCTACATCAAATCAGCGGTGCTGGAAGGTGCCCTCATAGGCCTACCCCTGCATAATATTAGGCATGCCCCTTCGCACAGCCAATTCATCGATTATACCCTACTCATGAACTCCCCTACGGCACGCGAAGCCCACAAACTCAATTCCATCCTCTCTGACTTCACTGAAGCCTCAGGCATGACTCTGAACCTTGATAAATCCAAGCTTTTCTTCTTCAACACTCTCGTTGCAGTTCAGCTGCACATTTCCAAAATCCTGGGCATCCCCAGGAGCTCCCTTCCGTCCAACTACCTGGGTATTCCTCTCACTGGAGCGCCAGCCAATTCCATTTCTTGGGAAAGCCTCCTCGTCTCTATCTCCAATAGACTAGCCAGCTGGACCTTCAGACCTTTAAACATTGCAGCTAGATTAGTCCTGTTAAAATCAGTTCTCCAAACCTTACCCACCTACCTCTTCACTGCCTTAGCTGCTCCCAAGCACATCATCAGAGCGATCAGAAATATTCAAAGGAACTTCCTTTGGCAAGGTCTGCAAGCCAATAAGAAATGGGCCCTGGTGTGCTGGGACAAGGTATGTACACCAAAAAGCAGGGGAGTCTTAGGGCTACAGGATCCAGGAAAGCTCAACCAGATAATGGGAGCCAAGATATGGTGGAGGTGGATGAAAACACCAGATGCGTTATGGGCACAAATCTGGAAGAACAAATACGCTCCCTCCATGCAGCCAGATCAACTGATCAGACACAATGTTAAAATCCAGGGTTCGAACATCTGGAACACATCTTGGCAAAACAAAGACATGATACAGAAACATGCCTTCTGGGAAATACGCAATGGAGACAGTGCAAGATTCTGGCAAGATTCGTGGCAACAACTCAAACCTCTAAAGGACCTAG
>SNQJ01S0020574.1:0-21262 GCA_010110895.2 Picea sitchensis | reverse complement strand
GTTGATTATTGTTTTGGAACAAGTATTGGATATCAGTGAGTGCTTCTTCCCCAAGACTTTCAATTAGCCTTCTAGGAGCAAGGCGATCTAGCCTCCTCCTATAAACCTTTTCAGGTTTAGGAAAAGAATAAATCACTCCTTGTGAAGTGCTCCTAGTAGTATACTTGACAGATTTTTTCAATGGAGTCGCCACTTGGAAAGGAATCACACAAAGTTAACCAATGCAAGATCAAAGAATTTTAAGGGACTAAAGTTTTTATTATTTAGTTCTTAAAAAATTAAGTTAAGTCGTTTTGACCAAGGATAAATGACTTATCCCCAGCAATGGCGCCAAAGATGTTGCCGTCCTAATACACACTTGCAAACGTGAGCAAAGTCCAGCTCACTTAGTGTGTCCTTGGAGGCACAATGCCTAGGTTCACAGTCCACACTGTCACCTTGACTGGAACCTCTTCCTTCTAGGCTTACTCCTAGGGAAGCCAAGGGGGGTAGACCTTAGTTATTAGATATGATTTAACTTTGAAGTTCTAGGAGTTGGTTTTAATTGGTTAAAGGTTAAGGGGGGAAACTAACCTATGATGCTAATGCCGCAAATGCAAAGTGCAATATTAGATATGACAAGCAAGCCCTTCCCTAAGTCAACTAAGACTAATGCTTAATGTTGGGCAAGGGGTCAATTATTTTTTAGGGAGTTTAATTACCAAAAGATTACAAGTAAAAGATAGTAAAGTTATCCCACAAATAAAGATACAATTAATTACACAAATAATTATAAATATTACCAAGATACAAGATATACACAAAATACAAATAAACAAGATATAGATAACGCCAAAAAGTGAGACTTTAGAGATATCAAAGTTAAGATTAATCACATAAGGCCAAGCATGCCCCAATAACACTTACTCTATTGGACTGCTTCTCAATGGAAACAACTAAAGCACTCAATATTCAAGAAGATGATGCGTCCCCAAGTGGGATACTCAACTTTCTCTTGAATTACACCACAAAGCATAAAGTAAAGATGCAAGTACTTGAAAAACTTAATGCTTAAGGAAATAAACACTTAGATACTTGAACCACAATATTGCATGAAAGATTTATGAAAATCAAAAAATTTGCAAGATATACTTCTAAACAATCATCTAAAGATACCCAAGAAATAAAGATTGTGTAGGAGACTAAGTGGTTAGGGGTTGTTTAAAGATTAAGTAAATTTTAATTGCCCTCCCCCTAACTAAGTGTTTGAACCTTAAACCTCCTCCTCCTGTTTCCAAATAGCTACCGGGTGCTCAAGATAGTAAGGCAACGAGGTCCACCCTAGCTTCCACGATCATCCCTGAGAGTAAGAGTACTTCCCGGAGAGGACACCCATCTGGAGCGCCACAGGACAGTCCCCTGCCACTACCCTCCATTGTTTTCCTCAAACCCGTTTTAGATGGTGAAGATGGTGGAATTAGGTTGTCCTAGTTGGTCTAAAAAGTTGTTATGACTTATGGGTAAGTCTTAGATTGTGTTATGAGTGTTTTTAAAAAGTTTTAGGTGCCCAAAACGTGTGATTTATACCCAAAACCGAAACTGAAATGCTTGGAATGACAGTGTTGTAGAATGTGAAATTGAAAACTATAAACACATCTAGAACATAAATGGAAATCTTGGAAGATAGATATCATTCATTTAGCCATGTCATTCACCATTCAATATATAAATCTGCAAGAAAATTATGAAGTGAAGACAAGAACAACTTGCCAATGTATACAAAAAATTACTTAGAATCTATCACTTATCCATACATGCATTCCATAAAAACACTTGCTGAAAATAGAAGTGTTTTCCAAAAGGAAAGACTAGATCCTACACCATTTCAATACTTCACATATTCTTTAGATAGATGAGTGGCAAAATGCCTTAAAAGATGAGTGAGTTGCAAAATTAAAGATCACTTCTAAAACATTTTAAACCATGAAACATAGCATCATAAAACATGTGTGAAAAGGAAATTGCTGATAACTAAAGCATGAAAACGAGATTATGTCTTAAGGGCTTGCTGACTACCTATTCATCTAGGGGTTCAACTCATGTGCCATGAAGTATACATCACCTGATGTAGATATTTTGAAGACAGTATTGGTTCTACTTGGGCATTTGATGCTCCAGCACAATTTTTTGTAAACGAAATTTCCGCACCCCTGCGTGGGTTAATAATGTAATAAGTCTGCATGGATCATAATTAGGTCAGGTGCCTTGGGATGTTTTCATTGGGAGAGTTCCTTTCACCGAGGGTTTTTTATCCTCGGGTTGTCAATTGGGCTTTTTAGCCTGGTTGACTTCCCATGAGTTTTTCCCTCCACACATGCAATAATTCCTCCAAAGTGGTGAACGACATTCTAATGGTCTCAAACTTTGGTAGATATTGTTTAGAAATGTTGTAAATGACCATGCCAAACAGTGTAGAAAGTTTCACGGAATTTCGTCGAGTCTAGATAGGTTTTTTTTAATTAATTAAATTTTTAATAATTTAATTAATTAAATGTTTTTGAGGAAATATTGTAAAAACTGGGTCTTTGGGATTTTGATAGGGGTATTTGTGCTCAAAAGAAATGGATAGGCACCCCCTACACCCATGGACCAAGTTTCAGCTCAGTCGGACGAAGTTTGCTATGCATTTGTCCACCCGGAGTCAAAGTCAGTCAAAACAACAATTTTAATTGCTAAGTCATTTTTGTAATTTTTGTAAAAAAGAGTTAATGGGTGAGTTTGAAGGTGGAAAAGAGCAAGATTAGACTTTACCTAACCCTCCCAACTTTTCCAGCCTATTCCACAACCCCTTACCCACCTTCTACACTCAAAATCATGCCCCTAGAACTGAAAATTGACGTTTTTCCTTGAGTAGAGGTTGTTGTGACATTGGGGCCCCAGCACAAAGCGATTTATGACTCCTTTGACCCCTCACCTCCTAGGATAATCCCACTCCTTTTCTCATTAATTCCCCCTCCATTTCTTCATTTCACCTTTTTTTTGGCCCCTAAAGGACGAGTTACGCCCCCCTTCTAGAGAAAACTCCACCTATGAAATGATTTTTTAAAAAATTGTTGGGACCTCTCACTTCCCTTGGCATCAATCCCAAGGCCTCCCACACCCTGACCTTGAGTCCCAACACCTCTTGCATTTTCTACACCTAGATCCCTAGCTTTCAAACCCTAGATGGTGTGCTAGCCTTGAGATCTACTCTGCTTATGCTTGGTGGTGGACACTTGAGTGATCAATAGAGAGGTAGGTTTGCCTCTCCCAAGTATAAATAGATCCCTCCTCACTCCCAATTCACCAATTCTTTGAGCTATTGTTATTATTCTGAAATCTCTCTTCATTTCCACTTTCTTAACTCCTGCCAGCTTGCCATTTCACTCATTGCTCTTGAGGAGTTTGGAGCAAAATTATTTCTCCAACACTCATTTAAGGATAAAAAGCTTTGGAGGATATTGAATATTTCTAAGAGTATTCTATTTTCTTTCTCCATACATGAGGTGATGTTGTATGGTTCATGTTTTGTGTGTTGTTGGAATAGATCTATGGTAAAGTATTTTTACTAGAGTAGGTTAGCAAAAAGTATTCTTGCTAGTTTATGCTTATTAGATAGCCTAGGGTTTGAAGTATTTCACATTTTTAGTCTTTTCAATATTGCTATCTATTTCCATGCTTCACATATTGCTTTGAGTCTTGCAGGTTGTTTCAAAGAATTCATTGGGATAGCATCGGAGGAGCCTACCCTTGAAACCTTCTCACACTCCTTAGTTTCTTGTTCCATTTATTTTCTTCATCATTTCCATTTGTATTTCAGTTTCTAACACACTCATAGATGGAGTCAGAATATCAACTTTTTTCCATTTCAAGATTTTTGTAAAGGAATTTCACCAGTAGCCAAAACATAAATTTTTTGGCCAGTTTGGAGTGTGTTTAGGCATTTCGAGGCTTTTGCCCTGGCATTTTCGCAGTTCTTACCGATGGGGCAGCTGCCCAAATCTATCCTAGGAACTTCCCAAGAACCATTATTGGTTAGATTAACTATTGCCCTAGTCTTTCTTCTTTTTATGGAAATAAGTTTTTCTTCTTGTTTTTCGGTGATTCTTTTTGTCCTTAATCATGAAGACTAACATAGACTAGTTTGTTTTATTTTCAAGTTATCTATTTGTTGGCTGTTTTAGTTGGTAGCCCCTCTTATCCATGGCCACAAGTTGTGTGGCTTTTCATTTTAATAATTTGTTATTATTTAAATAATCCTCTTTGGCCAACAATGGTAGGAAACTACCTCCACCTGGCCATTGTAAGTGGTTTCATTCTTTTGAAGTTTTTCATATCTAATAAGCCAATGTGCACCTTGGGAGAGTAATCCCAAAATCGCTAGGAGCTAAAGGGAAACTTATCTTCTTTGATGTCTACATTGCTTAATGGATTAAAATAATCCTAGTTAGTCATCACATCTAAGTTTCCCTTTCTTCAAGTTATTTAATTTCACATGCTTATGTTCATATTGCTAAATGGTTTTACACAATGATTTAGGACATCTATTAAGTGCTAAATCTATTAGTTTTCATAAATCATTTTTTCCTTTTACATTTTAAGCAGCATATGTGATCTAGTTTCATTGGTTTAAGATCTCATTTTATTACTTGTTAAATCTTACTTTTCAAGCACATATCTTTACTTGGGTTTAACACATAACATATGTTGATGAATGGATTTAATCTTAATCTCATTTCCCTTTCAGCAAGGCAAAGTTGTTCTTGCCCACTTTTTTTGCAATTACATGTTAATGATGATGAATGAAGTAGTGTGTAAATGATGGTTATCTTTAAGTTCTCTTTTCCATTCATATTATCTCATTTCATGGTTTGAAACACTACATATCACACTTTACTTTAAAGTGCACATGTGGAATGGTTTATAAATAAATGGTACATCTCTTGTAACTTTTCCTTCATGTTATGATATGTTCCTTGGAGCATTTAATTTACCTCTTACCAAGCACACATTTTTCACTTTTTCAATTCGGCCATGCGCTGAAACTAAAATTTTAAGTGTCTAAAATACTCCTAAAGAAACGAAACCAAACACACCTAAAACAGCGGGTCTTAATAACACTTAGACAACTTTTAGGGCTTTATTCATCCATCTCCACCATCAGCGGGTTTGGGGACACCCAGGAAGTGAAGCGGGGACCGTCCCGCGTGATCCTCAAGGATCCTTTCTAGAGGAGAACTCACTGCATCGGAGCTGACACAGGAGTTAGGGTGGGCCTCGTTGCCTTACTATCTTGAGCACGGCTGATCCCATTTGGCCAAAGGGAGGAGGAAGTTCAAAGCACAAACATATGGATTTTAGGGGGAGAGGAACTAAAAAATTAATTTAACTTAAACAGCTCCTTAATCACCTAGTTGCATAGATCATCCATGTGTACTTGGGGGACTTAGATGTATTCTTAGGAACACACGGTAATTTGATAATTTCGTTGTTTCATTTATCTTTATTGCAACTATATCGTTCATGTCTTCATGTCTATTTGAGCAATTGAGTTAAACTTTGTATATCTTACTTCATTTGCTTTTATGGTGTGAATCAAGAGGTTGGAAGTATCCCACTTGGGAGAGCATCACCTTCTTTGATTCTTGAGTGCTTTTATGGTTTCCGTTGAAGGTGGTCAATAGAGTAAAGTGCTATTGGGGCATGCTTAGCTAATAATGTTGATCCCACTTGCATTTCCTTTTATCTTTGTATTTATTGTATCTTGTGTAAACATTGTAAGCACTTTTAATTCTTTGTAAGTTATCCTTAATCTTTGGTTTAGGGTAGTTTCAATCTTGCTTTGTAAACATTTTGTAATAAACCACCCTCAAACTTATTTGACCCATTGCCCAACCTTAGGCATAGTCTAAGTTGACTTAGGAAAGGGTTTGATTAGACTTGCTTTACACTTGTTGCCCTTGCATTAGGCTAGTTTCCCCTTTAGCCTTTAAACAAAACTAAAACTAACTCCTAGAACCTTAAACACTAAAACCAATCTAGTAGCAGGAACTACCCCAAGCTGGGAGTAAGCCTAGAAGGAGAAGCTTCCAGTCAAGGTGGCCAGTGTGGGCTGGGAACCTAGGCATTGTGCCTCAGGACACACTAAGTGAGTAGGGGAACTTACCTCCGTTAGCAAGTGTGTATTAGGATGATGGAAACAAGGCTTATGCTAAATGATAGATATGTGATGACTACATTAGATAATTTCAAACCATAATAACATGAAATCATCAAAACATGCTACAATCCTAGCTTCTGATTTGGGAGTTCCTCTCCCAAGTTGTAAGGCAACTTTTAGTTAAGCATAAAACATGAAACTTGTGCAGCAAACTAGCCACTCACAATGGATAAGGTGGAGGCAAACCTACCAATGTTGGCCAAGAGGGTTAAAACAAAACCTGAAATATTATGATTATTATTATGAAAATGCCACATTACCTTGTCTTGTGGACAAGTGAGAATGAAAAGGCAAATGAGAGAAGTCTAGCCGATTTTTGGGGTTGGGTGAATATGTTATCCCGATGTCCTAAAGGTTCAACTAGGAGATCATGTCCGAGGCCCGCATGGTCCTAGACATGGAGTCGAACGCGAGGTGACTTAGGCATGGCCTGGAGGGGCCCCATCTTTCTTCTTCTCATTGACTTTGTCTGTCGTGATTACGACTTCCATCCTTCGACACAGGCTTGCATTAGAGGGCTCTTGCTCCATATGAGGAGGTAATTAGTCCAATTATCATGGTATGTGTCGTATTTTATTGGTCGTATAACTTTCTTATATATGCATTAGGTTCCTTTCATTTCCGGTGACTGCTTGGATCTACACTAATCCTCTTGACCATTGCTAGGGTGATTGATGGGGCAGCTTAGCAAGCCCGGTATTCATAGGTTTTGGTTAGCCACCAAGGGGTTCTGGAGCCATCGTTAAGCTCCACCATCTTATCCTTTCATTTTGCATACCACGCTCATCCATCCATTCCCACGAATTAAAGCCCATTAGGATGACCTTCTAGAATTTTACTTGTTGTCTTGTGGGAAGAAGGAACAAAAGAGGCCAGGGGGTAAAAGCAGTTGGTAAAGATAAAAGCCATGGGAAAATAAAACCTCTGAGATGCTTAGCGGGGATCCCAAGAAGGAAATAAAATCCCTCGATAAGAAACTAAGGGACCTAAAGAAAATGATAAATAAATAAAATGCAAGACCTAACCAAGAGGGATGGGAGGTCTCATCGAGCCGACCCATTATGTTCATAATTATTTAGCAGTATGAAAGCCGGTGGCACTATGCAGTGGTCGCAAACCCGAGTGATGACAACTGGTTGCATGACCAAAGGAGAGGGGGTCTCATCAAGGCCAACCCTCTCATTTTATGAAGAAGATACTAGTGGAGTAGCAGTAGCCGACTCACATTTTCCAGGTGTCCTCTTAAGTCAAGGCTTGTAGTAAAAAACAATAAAAGAAAGAGATAAGGCAAAGGGGCTTGGAAAAATGCATCCATGGCGGGTACAAATCACCTTCTACAAAGGGGCACTTACGGACAACACCCGACCCTTAATTACGACTAAGGCTAGACATCCCTAAAACCATATCATCATTACACATGGCAAGATGATCCTTTTGAGAAACTTTCCATTTCACATGGAGTGTGTAATGGGTGGTCTTGTTGGTTTCCTTAGCTGTATAGTAGATTTGTGTAATGTCTTTGAGCTCTTAGATGATTTGTTAAGGCTTGTACGCTTATCGATGTTTGATAAATTTAATGATGAGATATGATTTACATTGCTATGATGTCTAGAATGAGCCCATGGAGGTAGTTTTGATAATAGGGACCATGCCGTGAGGAAAGATTACCGGAAGGATCTGTGCACATGGGGGAGATGATTAGCTCGAACCTCCATGGGGTTGAGAAGAGCCCATTAGATGGTTGTTGGGATGGCGGTGGACAAAGTTGTGGAAAGCCCTTGCACGAAGAAGGACACCCTCATCCGGGGCGTCTTTGGCATAGTTTTGACCATAGGGATCATCCCATAGGATGGGACCGATGAAGGTCTTGGTGATGAGGGCCATGCACCGAGGCGAGGCTGTTTGGGCCGATGTTTGGAGAACATGTGGCAGCGTCTTTGGGCTTGTTTAGCGCGTCTTGGCCGAGGTTGAGAGCCCAGGAGGGCCAGCGATTTTAACTCCTTGGATCTTTGATCATGCCAAAAGGGCAAACGTCTTCCCTATAGGGGCTTGGCGTCTCCATTTTTAGCTCATTTTGGAAATTTTAGCATTAAATGTAGAAAAATAATTGAATAATGTTAAGTCAACAATGTCGGCTGTTTTCCATGACCTATTTTGGTCATGAGGAGGATATCTCAAAAGAGGAGAAATTACCTCTCATTTTTAACATAACACAACTTAGCATCTTGGAGATACTTTTCTAGCTCTTGTCTTGGTTTCTCTTGTCTTTTAGGAGTGAAACGCCTTAACTTCTTGGAGGGACTATTTTTTGGCATGTGGTGCTATTTATCATTTGGGAGGTTTACAACTAGGGTATGATTATGCTTCTTCATGAATTTGTAAGTGTTTTCTCATCAAAACTTCTTGAATGAATGGTTGTTGATTAAATATCTTGCATACACATAGTTACATTGTTATTATTTGCTTAATCTTTGAAACCCTAGGAATAATACACAAAGTAGGTTGTGGCTTCGTGTCCCCATGGTAAAAGCTTATAGCCATTTTGATTAGATAGAAGTTTAGCCTAGCCATAGCTACACTAAATTCCTCTTTTCTTGAGTTAGCTTTGAACACAAATTGAAGAAGAGGCGTCCTAGGCCTAATTTGTTATTTTTTACCTAGGGTTTTTCTAGGGTTTTGAAAGCCTTGTCTTCTAAACAACACTTTTCAGCCATGGGTTTGTGTTTATTAGCTAGCCGTTTGCCAAAAGAGTCTCAAGGAAAGGAGGCAAGAGCAGTGGGCCTAGCTTTAGCTACACTTTTTTTTTTTTTTTTTTTGGGTTTTTTTTTTGGTTTGGTGGCCTTGCCATGGCGACACCATCAAACCCTAATCCCTCTTGTCCTTGAGTTTAAGTCTTTCCAAGCCATTAGTTTCACTCCAATTTGACTCTATTAACCCAAGGCACTAGTCACAGAAATACAACTTTTGAGCTTGTTTGTGCTTAAACTCTTTCAAAACTCTTTTATTTGAAATCCTAATTAACCTCGCGTCTAACCCTAGCATCTAGAACCTTAACCTATTGATGATGGCGTGTTGCTTGTTTTAGACTTGTGTTTGGATGAAAGTTGCTTGGCTGAGTCATCTTATTATCGCCATAGAGGTTTCAAGATTTTTCATTAGTTGATTTAGCTAAAGCGTCCACTTCTTGGCTAGCTATCCCTAACCCTACAACAGAAATATCATAGGTGATGTCATACCTTTTGAAGAACTTGTTTAGGCTTGAAACGTTTTAACACTTGTCACCTCATTTGATAGACTTTTAGTCATTAATTACATTTGCAAGCTTAGTTGATCAAACGTCCTTCTCATTGTCTACAATTTTGTATTGTTAGGGGCGTCCACTGATTACGCATTGTAGTAGCAACAATATATATGTATGGTAGATTTGCGGTAGGATTGGTGTGGATACCCATTTCTCTTATGTATTATTTATTGAAGAAGTGATGATATAAGTCATTTGTCTTTGTTTATAAATCATTGGCTTGATGCAATAATTACAATTATCATTGCTCATATGTATGTTGAGATAGTCATTAATGCTTGGAAGCACTAACCACTGCAGCTTATGCACCCCAGTTTATTTGTCTTGTCGCAATGGCGGTGCCATCCGATTGGAATATTTTCTTCTTGGCTATTTCTTGGCGATGTCACATGAGAGGAAACTCTCATCCCCGATCCATTGGCCCTTTAACCTTCTCAAGAAATCCAGATTACTTTAGGGACGTCTCCTTGGACTAGCCATCCTAAATGAGAAAGAGCTCCCCCATCCCGAGAATTGTGAGTGGGTGGGGAAGCTCACATTATGGTTGAAGCCTTGACTCAAGCTAGCCTAAACCCTTCCTGCGTGTGATAACATTTTGGCAGATTCTTGAGAGAACAGATCTACCTTCCTCCAGGCTTATATCTTTGTTAGAAGCCTTGCCTGCGAAAGATTTCTTGTAATCTTACCTTGCGACTCCACTACCCTTTCCCCTATTTCTTTGGTAGTTTCAAGGAAACTATCATGACCTCCACAAAGGCAGAAGGGTACAATAAATCTCCTCCTTTTCGGAAGGAAGCCTCACGCTATCACATTGTCAAGTCCTCTTTGGAAAATTCCCTAGAAATGATTTTCGTAGTGGAAGATCTATTCTGCAAATCCCATTGTAAGTGACCACAACCACTGCTACAACAAATCCTCCACCTCCTGTCAATCCAGATCCTCATGAGTGGTCTCACCCAGAGAGTTAAAACTACTTTGATTTCAGCAACACCCCAAGTGGAGAACATAATGTCCCTGCAGATGCATACTCTTGGTTATCTTTCTTTTCCAGGAGGAGAAGAAACTTCTGGAAATTCACATTGGATTCAATTTTGCGATGGTTTTGATTTTCATTTAGGTGATCAGGACCATCCTGATGTTCTTATGAAACTCTTTGCAAGCTCTCTTACGGGGGAAGCTAAGCGTTGGATTGATAAGATTCCTAAGGGAGCATAAAGAACATTGAAGAGCTGCAGAGAGCCTTCAAGGCAAGATGGTGTGATGAAGAAAGCTTGCAAGATCTTTTCCTTCAATACTCCAATATGTGCAAGGGACCTTGCAAAGCATAGGAGGTTCAGCCGAGGGTTCAACCTTGTCCTCAAGAGAATCTGATCAAAGGTTGGTTCAAGAGCAAGCTATCTCATTGGTTGGTACCTTTACTTTGGAGAATTTACAATTGATCAAGGACAAATCCTGTGACCTTACAGAGGAAGCACAAGGCTGGCTTTTGGAGAGTGAGAGAACTCTTGATTTCGAAGATTTTGTTGAGGAAAGGATTATGAATTGTGAACCATGGGATCAAGGTAATGAACCTATGCCAGAGCCTGAAAATACGAGCATCCTCCAAGTTGAACCACCTCATACCAAGAGGAAGTGGAGCCTCTCTCAAGATGATACCTTTTCTCAGGAGCCTCCTCCAAAAAAGACTCATCCAGAATGGAAGTTTGTGATACATCTAAGGTGGATCCATATCGTAGCCTGAGACTTCTCTCTCTTCATCAACGGTGGGAATCAACTCCAAAGAACCGTGATTTCAAACCCTTTTATGTCTCTCTCAGAGTAAATGATCTTCTCCTTCACAATTGTCTACTACACCCAGAGGTCGAGAGCCAACATAATGATGGAAGAGGTGATGCAACAATTGGAGCTTCGAAGATCCTAAAGGATTAACACAAAGATGATTTTGTGAAGGGAACCATTAAAGATCTTGAGGTATCTTTTGATTCTTACTCTGATGCTCCTTTCCAGATTGATGTATTTGTTATAAATGATATTAATAAATTCGGGATAAAACTGTGATAGGCTTGTACACATTTAGTGGAAGCATTCATAGAGAACAACTTGAGGCCATCATCCCTCACCCTGAAGGAGGATATTATACCATCCATGGCAAACCTTTTGTTGGCTCATCAGTTGAAGACTGATGAAATAGACGATCCAACTCCTATGCATCAATAGCTGATTACGAATGATTGGTTCATTCAAGAAGAAAGTGGATATGAACCACGGTAGAGGCAGAGGAAGAATCTGAATTAGAATTTGGCAGTTCCTCGAGTCTTGGAAGCCGGAGTGCAAGAATAGTTTTGGCGGCCCCTCGGTAGGAAGTTTTTTATCACGTTCTTATAGATTAGGTTGATTGCACCAACAGTAATACATTGAATATATGAAGCTTTGATTTTAGGACTCAACTTTGGCTATTGATAAAAGAGGGGCTACAATCATGGAAGTGAAGGGCGATTCAGACCTCGTTGTCTCACAAGTTAAGTGAGGTTTCTGACCAGAGCGAAAAGGAGAATTAAAGAGAATCACCAAGTAGCCAAAATATTACCCAGAGACTTTCAAAGATATCCTTGAAATTTGTTCCTCGAAGAGAACCATGTGGCAGATACTCTTGCTGTCCTAAATGCGTTGCAACGATGTGAGGGACCTCTTCATGATTAGTGCAAGATGGAGGTCCTCTTTAGACCTTATGTCGACCCGGTTTGGAGCATTGGCGAGTTTTGAAGATGACAGTCAAATCCTCAGATTCATGGAAAACAACGAAGTTCTGAGATACGCAAATAAATTTCCTGGTTGAATCCATGGATTTGGAAGTCATCAACCTCCAAAACAACACATTCTTCGAAAGGGTGCATTCCAGAGGAAAATCTTTTTGATAGACATGATGTTTTTCAAGGAAGAGAACTAACAAACAAAAGCCACAGGTTCAATATTGGTACTGAAATGGATCCGAGAATGGTCAAGATAGGGAAGGGGACTACCGAGAGAGAGAGAGAGAAGGCAATGCCAAAAGCCTCATCGGAGAATTGAGACATACTAGAACTTCTACGATGAGGTGAAGGCCTATAGAGGAGACGTTATTCATCATGCTATACCTTTGATCGAGGAGCCAAACCTTTTCGACAAAGTTGAGACACATCAACCCGAAATTGGCCGGGCAAATACAAAGGAACTCCAGTGGTTGGCCAGCGATGGTATCATAGCTCCTATTAGGTATTCTTCTTGGATGTCTAATCTCGTGGTTGTTCGAAGGAAGAATGGAGACATTCGCCTTTTTGTTGACTTCCGCAATCTCAACTAGATGTCATTAAAGGAAAATTATCTCCCAACATAAGGACACCTACCCTTGAGTCCGCGAGGGGGCGAGGGAATGATGTCAAATGTTGGTGGACCCAGTTCTGGGGATACAATAAATTTTACTCGAGGGAGGGACCCGGTGAAGGCGCATTTACTACACCACAGGGGCTTTATGTACCAAGGATACCATTTGGTCTTATAGGAATCACGAATTACCTTTCAGAGAGTGATGGATTTTGCCTTTAGAGACCTCATACAAAGATCATAGAAATTTACCAAGATGATCCCACAGTGGTGTCCAAAGGAAAGGAAGGATCACCTTTCCCATCTTAGAACTCTTTTTGAATGATGCAGGGAGTATGGCATTTCACTAAAACCCTAAAAAGTACATTTTGGGATTGGCGAAGGAAAATTGTTGGGACACATTAAGCCCGATGGAGGTGTTTCCATTGATCCTGAAGGAGTCCAATCAATAAAGGATGTCAGTCCTCCAGTTAGCAAAAGGCCTTGTAGTCCTTTCTTGGAAAGATCAACTTCATCAGCAGATTTGTACCTAACTTTGCAGAAAGGATAAAACCTTTGAGTGCTTTGCTGAAGAAGGATGTTTCTTTCCGATGGGGAAAAGAGGCCGACAAATCTTTTGAAGATAATTAAGAGCGCTATCTCTCAAGCCCCGATCGTCAGTCGATTTCTCGAGACTTCATCATTTTCTCATTTGCGTCCCAGGACACCATTGCGGGAGTATTGATGCAGAAAGATGATGACAACTTCGAAAATCCCTTGGATTTTATGAGCAAAGTCCTAAGAGACTATGAGTTAAACTACACTATCTGTGAGAAAATCAAACATGCTTTTGGTTAAGTTCCTCCAGCATTTCAGAAACTATATCGGTTATAACAAGATCAAGGCTTATGTCCCTTACCCGGCTGTGAAGGATGTCTTGTCATAGCAAGACTGTATGGGCACCAGAAGGGAAGTGGGTTTCAAAAATTAAAGAATATGATTTAGAAATAAACCCACCAAGATAGTAAAGGACAAGGTTTAGCGGATGCTCAGCGAAGCAATAAAGAAGCTATACAGATCGGTGAAGGTGAGCAGGTGAATGTAATAACCATTGAATTGGAACATGATGAATGGTATTCTGACATAGTTTATTACTTAAAGAACTTGTCATATCCTGATCATCCGGTGGACCACAAGAGAAGATCTTTGAGATTGAAATCCATGAAATACTTCTTAACAGAAGATGGACTTGGATGGAAAATCCAGACGGTGTTATACTCCGTCTGAAGACAAGGATGAGGGCAAAGATCTTGAAGGGAGTTACATTACTGCTTGCTTGGATGGGGCATTTAAGCTTACGCATTCCACCGCCCACAAAATTTTGAGGCCGAATTATTATTGAGCCGACCCTATTCTTAGGCGGCTTATCGGCCGCGTCCTCACGCAGCCGCGATTCTTCCGCGAACTGGTAAAGCTCCCAACCCGATACCTTTACAACCGGTTGTAGTAGAAGCACCTTTTACCCCACGTGATGGGGCACGGACTTTGTTAAAAGCGAGTTCAAGGACAACTCAAGTAATGAATATCGATGGATTGACCCACTACAGACTATTTCATTAGATGGGTTGAATCAATTCCTATAAAGAAAACCACTGAAGAAGTTGTCATGAATTTCTTGGAAGACCGGATTATAACAAGGTTTGGAATACCTTTCAAGATCACTCTGATGAGATAATGCCAGGCTTTTAGTTCCTATGCTCACAGTAGAGTTTTGTTTCAAATATGGTACCTGTCTCATTCCTCGAATTACTATCCACAAAGAAACGAGGTGTCATAATCAACCAATAAGAAATCTTATGAATATTAAAGATTGGTTGAAGAAAATAAGAAGTCATGGGATAGCAAAGAGCTAAAGTGTCACGGTATGTAAATTTGGATCGAATAACAGCAAAGACATCCATAGGAAAAACTCCTTTTGAGCTGGTGTAGGGACTTGAAGCAAAACTCCACAATGTGAAGATCTCCAAATACCCATTCTTGATTTGTACAATGATTATGACGTACGGATGCGAATCAAAGGGAGAATAAACTAGGCGATAGAACAGAATTAGGCGAGACTCGAAGAAGGAAGAAGTACATTTAAGGTGGATGGGAAAGAACCAAGAGAAAGTAAAGAACACATTTGATCACAAAGCCGGGGCAAGAATTTAGTTGAAGGATCTTGTTCTTTTATGGATAAAGAGAAACCGAGGAATGCATAAGAATTTGGCCGACTACGTAGGAGGCCCCTACAAGATCAGAAGTTGTGCAGGGGTAAATTCTTATAATCTGGAAACAGTGGAAGGAGAAATCTTGAAATTACCGGTAAACACTTTGCACATAAAGCGTTACTACCCTCAGGACCGTGATCATCCAGATGAAAGTATTCACTTTAGTGTATTATACGCATTGTTTGATTTCTTTTATGTATACATCTTATTTGTTGTTGCTTGTTTTCTTATATGCACATTTTACTTACGCCTTATATGCACATTTGCTTTCACGGGGCAATACACCACCACTATTTTATCGCTGATGCCTTTTTAGCCGAGTGTAGGCAGTCGAGTCTACACCGAGATTGCTGAGGAGTTCTCATATACTCTAGGTTAGTATGTCCCGAGTTGGAGCGGTCTTATCCCGATATCTAGGGATAACTAGGAGATCTGTCACCGAGGCCACATAGTCCCTGAACGCCGTCGCGAGGAAGCGAGGAGTGACTTGACTTGGGCATGGCCCTGGGGGCCCCATCTTTCTTCTTCTCCTTATTTGTCACATCGGTAGGTACCGGCTTAAATACCACCGGCATGGGATTACATCAGGAAGTTGTTGCTCCATGAGGTAATTGGTCAGTATCATGAGTATGTATGTAGTATTTGATCATTATAATCTGCTTATATATGCATTAGGTTCCTTTCATTTTAGGATGACTGCTTGGATCTGCTATCCACTTGACCATTCTTGGGGTGATTGATAGAGGCCTTTAGCAAACCCCGGTATTCATGGAGTTTGGATAGCCACCAAGGGGTTTGCGAGCCATCGTCTACTCAAACCATCTCTCCTTTCCTCTTATACCCAGCTCATCCATCACATTCCCCTAGTCCACAACCCGTGGGATGACTTTCCAAGGTACATCTTGTCTTGTAGGAAGAAGGGCTAAAGGCTGAGGTAAAAGCGGTAGAAGTAAAGATAAAATCCATAGGAAAAGAAACCTAGAGATGCCGCCCGAGGGGATCCCGAAGAAGGCAATAAAAAGCCTCACGATAGAAACTAAAGGGACCTAAAGAAATGATAAATAAATAAATGCAAGGCAGTAACCAAGAGGATGGGAGTCTCATCACGAGCCGACCCATTATGTTCATAAGTATTTAAGCGGTATGACATTGGCACTATCTGGTCGCAAACCCAGGGCATTGACCTTTGGTTGCATAGCCAAAGGAAGGGTCTCATCACGAGCCAACCTCATTTCTGAAGATACTAGTGGGTAGCATCGGCTAAAGCCACCAAGCCAAGGCGGTGCCCTCTTCGTCAAGGCTTGAAGTAAAAAACAATAAAAGAAGATGTCGATAAAAGGGCTTGGAAAAATGCTTCCATGGCCGAGATGCATTTCGCCTCCTACAAAAGGCACCGGAGACAACACCAACCCTTGGTGCGACTGTGACTAGACATCCCTAAAACCATATCATCTCATTAAAACTGTGGCTTGAATGATCCTTTGAGAAACTTTCCATTTCCTGTAGGTATTAGTAATAGGTGGTCTTGTTGGTTTCAGCTTTGTATAAAGTAGATTTGTGTAATGTCTTTGAGCTCTTAGATGATTTGTTAGGGATTTCGTGCGTATGTTTGATAAGGATTTAATGATGAGATATGATTTACATTTACTTTATGATGTCTAGGACTGATGAGCCATGGAGGCGTAGTTTTTGATGTCTTGAGGGACAATACATTACGTGAATTACGGAGGATCGGTGAACATAGAGATGATTGGCTCGATGAGGATCTCCATGGGGCTAAGGAGCCCATTAGATGGTTGTTGGGATGGCGGAGGCATGACAGAGTTGTGGAGAGCCCTTGCACAAAAGAAGAAGAAGGACACACCCTCAATCCCGGGGAGACGTCTTTGTGAGTTTTGACCCATAGGGATCATTATACCGGATGGGATGATGGTCTTGAGTGATCAGGAGGCCTTCACCAAGGAGGCGGTAGACGATAAGGCTGGAGCATGTGGCGATTAATCTTGGGATTGTTTAGCCGCGTGTGATGGGTTCACGAGGAAAGACCCTAGAGACCAGCGTTTTGCTCCTTGGATTTTTGATCATTGCCCAAAAGAGCCAACGATCTCCCTTCTAGGAACTGGCGTCTCCATTTACAACTCATTTTGGAAATTTAACATGTAATGTGAAAATAATTGAATAATGTTAAAGTCAGCCATGTCGGCTGTTTACCATGACCTATTTTGGTCGCCCAGGAGGATATAAAAGCGAGGACGTTGCCCCTCTCATTTTAACACTTAACACAACTTGCTCTCTTGGAGAGATACTTTTCTAGCTCTTGTCTTGGTTTCTCTTGTATTTTTGCAGTGAGGCGCAACTTCTTGGAATATTATCTTTTGGCATATGGTGCAATTTATCATTGGAAGGTTTACAACTAGGAGTATGATTATGCTTCTTCATGAATTTGTAAGTGTTTTTCTCATCAAAACTTCTTGAATGAATAGTTCTTGATTAAATATCTTACATGCATAGTTACATTATTATTATTTGCTTAATCTCTTTGAAACCCTAAGGAGCCAACACAGAAGTAGGTTGTGGCTTCATGTCCCATGGTAAAAGCTTATAGCCATTTGATTAGAAGTTTAGCCTAGCCATAGCTACACTAGACTTCCTCTTTTCTTGAGTTAGCTTTGAACACAAATTAGCAGAGAAGGCGTCCTAGGCCTAATTTGTTTCCCACCTAGGGTTTGCTTCTAGGGTTTTGAAAAGCCTTGTCTTCTAAACAACACTTTTCGACCATAGATTTATGTTTTGTGGCTATCCGTTTTATAAAAGAGTCTCAAGGAAGAAAGGCAAGCATTAGACTAGCTTCCCAGCTACACCTAAATAAACCTTCTCTTCTTAGGGTTTTGATTTGGTGGCCACACCATTGCAGCACCATCAAGAACCCTAATCCTCTTAATCCTTGAGTTCACAAGTCTTTTTGAAGCCATTAGTTTCCTCAGATTTGACTCTATTAACTCAAGGCACTAGTCTATAAGTATTACTTTGAGCTTGTTTGTGCTTAGACTCTCTTTCAAAACTCTTTTATTCTGAAACCCTAAACTAACCTAGCATCTAACCCTAGCATCTAGAACTAACCTAATGATGATGACGTCTTGTTTGTTTTAGACTTGTGTTTGGATGTGAAAGTTCTTGGGAAGTCATCTTATCATAGCCATAGAGTTTTCAAGATTTTTCATTGTTGGTTGAATTGGCTAAAGCGTCCACTTCTTGGCTGGATTAACCCCTAACCCTAAAATAGAAATATTATAGGTGACGTCATACCTTTTGAACAACTTGTTTAGGCTTGAAGCGTTTTGAGACTTGTCACCTCATTTGATAGACTTTGGGTCATTAATTACATTTACACCCGAAGCAGTTGACCAAGCGTCCTTCTCACATTTATCTATAATTTTGACTATTGTTAGGACTGGCGTCACCCCAATTACGCATTGTGGCCGGCAACAATATGTATGTATGAGAAGATTTGCATTGTGATAACAGGGATTAATTATTAATTACATTGAATGCCCATTTCTCTTATGTATTTATTGGAAGAAGTGATATAAGTCATTTGTCTTTGTTTAGCAATCATTGACTTAAATCCAATAATTACAATTATCATTGCTCCTTATGTATGTTGAGAGATAGTCATTAATGCTTGGAAATTACCCAACCATTCGCGGCCACATACTTTTTAGTTTATTTGTCTTGTCACAAGTAGCGAGGTGCCATTCAGTGGAATATTTTCTTCTTGACTATCTTTGCTTGGCGTTAATACATGAAGGAAACTCTCATCTGATCCATTATCCCTTTAGCCTTCTCAAAAGCCAGATTACTAGGGGCGTCTCCCTTGGACTAGCCATCCTAAATAGAAAGAGCTCCCCATCGGCGAGGTGGCAGTGGGTGGGGAAGCTCAGAGCTCCCCATCGAGGTGACAGTGGGTGGGGAAGCTCCTGTTACGCCAGTTTGAAGCCTTGACTCAAGCTAACCTAAACCCTTCCTACAAACTGTGCGATAACAGACCAATCTCTCTCCCAAGGTGTAGGCAATGTACAAACTTACAACAAATGAAATATACAAGATGAAATGATAAACAAGAGAAGACAAGCCTCAAGGGAACTTCTCGGGTGCTTGCAACAATGCTAGAGACAAAGAAAAAGAGAGAGATTCGTTACCCAACTGATGGAGCCTCTTGGGGATGTTGTGAGAGTGAATTTCGACAACGTTTCCCCTTGTCCCTGGTAAGAATCTTTAAAAACCAGCAAACAAAAGCTTGTTGGAAATGTTGCACAACACAAAAATGTTAAGAAAATTTTATGTTTTTACACAGAAAATTTTCACATGAAATCTCCAAGTAAAATTTAAAATATTTGTGACCTATATATGATAGTTAGCTACAGAAATATGATGAATATGAACAGAAAACAAATCAGATCCAAAGAGAAGCAAGAAGTGTGAGAAGATCTTGATGGAAAACCCCTTCTTGAGACTATTCCAATCAATACCTTAGAGACAAATCTGCACAACTCAAGCAAAACGTGAGGTATGGGAGTATAATAATATGCTAGAACAAGCTAATAAGATGAAATACTTCACAATATCAACTATCCTACATATATAGATCAACCATAATACTATTGATTGATCTACTCAAACAAACTACTCTGATCAAGAAACTAGTCCAAACCAAACACAATGCATAAGAGAACAATGTCACCTCATATGAAAAGAGCAAATCAGAATACTCTTGATTACTCCAAATCCTCCAAAGCTTCTTATTAAATCCAAATGAGAGAGCCTTGCAGCAACAAATTGCTCCAATGCTCTCAAGAGAGAAATGAGTTGAATGTGAGATGGAAAGAGCAAGAAAGGATGGGGCGAAAATCCTGTAGCATAACTTTAGCTCAAAGAATGGTAAGTTAGAGAGTGAGGAGAGGTTTCTTTTATAGATCAAGAGGCAAGGTGAAGGTACTTGGATGAGCTCCAAGCGTCAAATCCCAAGCCAATGTGTGAATCTCAAAGAAGGGGGACACACCACTTCTAGGGTTTTAGCTTGTTTAGTGTGTGGATGAGTGAGTTGGAGAGTGGGGGCCATTAAGGGGTGAGGTGTTAGGCTAGGAGGGGCACAATATGGATGAGAGGGGCCCACACAACAATCAAATGACATTTCCTAAGGTTTTGGGTGTGAGGGGGGCGCAAATCCCCTTGGGGGAGTGAGGAAAAGAGGGGATGAGCAAGTGAGGGGGTGTGTGAAGTTTATAAGGTGGGTTGGGTAGGTTAGGGATACAGTTTCTTTCCCTTTTCCATCTTTACATTGAAACATTAACTCAATTTTACAAAATTTACAAAATTGACTTAGCAATAAAAATTGTTGTTTTGACTGACTTTGACTCCGGGTGGACAAACGCATAGAAAAACTTGTCTGACTAAGTTGAAACTTGGTCCATGGGTGTAGGGGGTGCATTTCCATTTTATTTGAGCAAAAATACCCCTATCAAAATTCCAAAGACCCAGTTTTAACAATATTTGCTCAAAAACATTTAATTAATTAAATAATTAAAATCCCAACCTTAGGAAAATTAATTAAAAAAAACCTATCTAGACTCGACGAAATTCTGCGAACTTTCTACAATGTCTAGCATGGTCATTTACATCATTCCTAAACAATAGATACCAAAGGATGAGACCATTAGAACGTCATTCACCACTTTGGAGGAATTATTGCAAGTGTGAGGGAAAAACTCATGGGAAATCAACCAGGCTAAAAAGCCCAGTTGACAACCTAAGGATAAAAAACCCTCGGTGAAAAGAACTCTCCCAATGAAAACATCCCAAGGTACATGACCTAACTATGATCCATGCTGACCTATTACATTATTAACCTATTGTTGTCCTAATACACACTTGCAAACGTGAGCAAAGTCTAGCTCACTTAGTGTGTCCTTGGAGGCGCAATGCCTAGGTTCATAGTCCACACTGTCACCTTGAATGGAACCTCTTCCTTCTAGGCTTACTCCTAGGGAAGCCAAGGGGGGTAGACCCTAGTTACTAGATTTGATTTAACTTTGAAGTTCTAGGAGTTGGTTTTAA
>SNQJ01S0020573.1:30634-49493 GCA_010110895.2 Picea sitchensis | reverse complement strand
GGAGAGTAGGGGGGAAGCATCACATTCCACATACCACTAGAAATGGAATGACATGTACTATCCATATAGAATAGTGTTTTCTGCAAATATATCAAAACTCATACCATTATCCATCAAACAAACTTGGGTCCATTACCCAAACTCGGGTTCTCCAACTTCTCATGGCCATAACTCTCTAACCGTGAGGAGTTATGTGACGTTCCACATACCACCAGAAATGGAATGACATGTAATATCCATATAGAATAGTATTACCTTCAAATATACTAAAACTCATACCATTATACATGAAACAACCTTGGGTCCATTACCCAAACCTTTTTTCTATCAGAATTCGCTAACAAAATTTCTCCAAGGGTTGGCATCAATCACTAAGGGTTGACATCAGTCTACAATATCACTCTCCAATGGTTGACATCAATGAAAACCAACAATCCATAACAACTATACATCAACCTAAGCCAACTGTCTGACATCTATACATCATTAGATATCCATAGTACAACATGACTTCATAGCCAATGCATCCAAGGCCCGTGGGTAGCTCTCAAATAGCTTCAACATGTCACCAGGACATCCACTACCCCGCAATGCATTTGTACTGTGCACCCCTGTGCAACCAATGCATCCAAGGCCCGTGGGTATCTCTCAAATAGCTACAACATGTCCCCAGGACATCCACTACCCCGCATTGCATCTGTACCTCGTCACTCCCTCTGAAGAGGGACCATACCAAGCTTGTCACTGAAGTGCTCGAATTTCATCCTTGACAGTGGCTTGGTAAACAAATCCACAACCCAATCCTCGGTAGTCACGTACTAGAGACTCACTATTCCCCTCTGCACCATATCCCTGATATAGTGATATTTTATCTCGATATGATTCGACCTGTCATGGAACACCATATTCTTTGACAACTTCATCCAACTCTGGTTGTCACACCAAATGCAGGTCGCCTCCAATTTGAGACCAAATAAAACAAACAAGAGATTCTAAATCCACACTGCTTCTCTACATGATGCACATGCTACCACATATTCAACCTCAATAGTACTAAGTGCTACACATGCATCTCCCTACCATGTACCTCGAACCCTTATGGCTACTCCACATATACTTCCTCTTTTATTTCACCATTCAAGAAGGTTGTATTCACATCCATCTGATGCACCTTCTGTTTCAGTATTGTGGCCAACGAAAGTATATTCCTGATCGAGGTATATCTCGCCATGGGAACAAATGTATACTCATAGTCAATTCCCTCCTTCTGAGAGAATCCTCGAGCCACAAATCTAGCCTTATGCTTTTCAATACTGCCATCAACTGCATGTTTCATTTTGTAGATCCATTTTGAACTTACTATTGATTTCTCCTTCATTATGGGGACCACATCCTAGACATAATTCTTTACTATGGACTGATATTCCTCCCCCATGGCATCCTTTCATTCCCTATTTTTTGCAGCCTCTTCATAAATTAATGGTTTTACATCCATGATATCAAAAAAACATGCCACATAGATGGAATATAGTTTCAGCTTCTTACTTTCCCTGATATATTTTTCTGGGGAACCATATATTACTACATCTCTGATGAGCTCCTATTCCCAAGATGGTCTTCTCTTGCGAGAAGGAATCTATGATGGCCTTTGAGGTTTTGCCATGCCATTATCCTTATGAATGACTTCCTCTGGTTCAACTACTTTTGCCTCTGGAACTCTAGTAACTTCATTCTCCTCCTCATGAACCTCTTTTGCACAGTCCTATTTTGATTTGTTGAAAGATGAAATCTCATTGAAGGTGACATCTCGACTAATCTCAAATTTCCGGTGATCGGGAATATATATCCTGTATGCCTTTGATGTGTCACTATAACCAAAAAATATTCCATTCTTTATGGATGGATCCAATTTTTGCCTCTTTTCCTTGGGGACATGCACAAATACGGGGCAGCCAAATGTCCTTAGATGGATGATTTCCAGATTCTCTCCTGAAAACATCTCCTCTGGTGTCGTTTTTTAAAGTACTTTGTGCAGACTTCTTTTCTGCATGTACACTACAATCTTTGTTTCTTCTACCCATAGATGCGTAGGTAGATCTAGATCATGGATCATAACTTCACTTATTCCATGATCATCTGATTCTTCCTTTCTACTACTCCATTATGTTGAGGATTGTAGGGAGTAGAAATCTCCCTCTTAATCCCAACTTCCTTGCAATATTCTTTGAATTTATTTGAAGTGAATTCTCCTCCATTATTTGATCATAAGGTCTTTGTCTTCCGCTCCGTCAGGTTTTTTACCAGTGCCTTAAATTATTTGAATTTTCCAAACACTTCATTATTTACCTTCAACAAATAGATCCAATTTTTACATGAGTAATCATCAATGAAAGACACATAATATACATACCCGCTTAGTGAATTTGTTGACATCAATCCACACACATCCGAGTGCATGATGTCCAAAACTATTTTGGCTCTAATATCGTTGTTGGGAAAAGAGTGCTTCACGTTGTTTCCGTGTGCACAACCTTTGCACATGCCGTCTAGTTTTACCTAGATCTATGGTAGTCCCGTCACCATCTTTCTCACACTTGGTAGGGCCTTGTAATGTACGTGAAACAATATCCTATGCCATAATTCACTGGGATTCATAGTGTCATGAATTAATGCTGAATCTGATCACTCTTTCAATTTGTAGAGTGCTCCCTCTTGAACTCCAATCACCACAACATCATCAAAAGTCTTCCCTCTAGGCCACATAAGAACTTGTTCATCAAAAAATGCAACTCTATAACCCTTCTCATCCAATGCTGAAATCGAGAGAAGGTTCTTCTTCAATACAAGAACATAGAGAACTTCCTTCATCTTCATTGGCTTTCCCGATTCTAACTTGTACGAGGATTATCCTACTTCTTTGATTAGATACTGATAGTCATCTCCCAATTTCACCTTGTGCGGTGAATCCTTATGATTAAGTTTAGACAAGGAGTCTTTATAACCTATCATGTGCTTGAAAGCATCACTGTCCACCAGCCAAATGTGACTTCCATGAGTGATAGTTCATGTAAGGGATGAGATAAGAACATACTCCTCATCAATCGATTCATCTTCCTTTGCAATCTTATTGAGTAGATCATCATCTTAAGAGGTATGAACATGATGCCTTTTACCTCCTTTCTTTTCCCTTGGTCTTTGAATGAGGGAACAATTCCTAGCAATGTGTCCCATTTTCTGAAAACAAAAACATCTCATATTTGGGTTATTTCTTAGACCCTTCTAAAACTTCTTGGGTGAGGAGGGTTCTTTATTTCTCTTTCCTGTCCTAGTGTTGGAGGCTAGGGCTTGATCATCATCTGTCATCTTCTCTTATCTTGTTGTCATCATTTCTTCTTCTTGGTTGCAATATTCCCATAGCCTACTGAACTTGGGTAGGTTCCTTCTTGAGCATATCCCTTGAATATGTTGAATTTTAATGATTGCTAGGCTCAAACAAGAGGTTTGTTTCATTTATCATGTACTTGAACCATAAATAAATGCAAAAACACCATACATAAGTGCTGCAATAACCAAGATCACAGGAAGAATAACCATACACAAGAGCACAAGAAGTATCTTGGAAAAATCATTCTCAAACAAGGGAAAAACCCAACAATCCTTTGCTATATTTTCAAGAGAATATCCCCCAAAACATAAACCCTAGATACACACAAGAGGGTGCTCTACAACATTGAAACTTGTTCCCTAGAAAGATGCACACTTCAGTCATACATGCAATAATGAGAAGACAAGTGAGAGTGTGTGTAATCCTCAATGGGGATTCACCTCTATTTATACAAGACTAAACACATCAATAGGTGTGTCTCTTGGCACAATAGGACTGACCTTAATAACTCAGTAATATAATTAATCATTACATAAATATTAATTATCTTTCACATATAGTGGGGATGACTTGTACCCTTTACATCACAAATTAGGGTTACAAGTAAATATTACTCTCATAAAATATAACAAGGATCTCACACATCCACTAGTTCTCATCCACTAGGGACACATCCACCTGTTCTCAGCCACAGGGATGTCATACTCAACATATCTCTCTCAAATGAGTCCATAGGACAATCATCTGGAGTACCATCTCAAGCCAACTCAACTGAGTCCACGGTAGTATAAGGCAAGAGACCATTTCAAGCTAACTCAACTCAGTCTAGAGGAGTACAAAGTAAGAGACCGCATGCCATCAAAAATCAGTCTAGATTCTGATGCACACCCATCACATGGGAACACCCAACACTCGGGCTCTCACTCACAAATGTATCAACTCAGTCTAGAGGAGAATGATCTGGAGGATGTCTCATGAAGCTGCAATCAACGACATAATAAATGTATCCCATGACCTTGGGAGGCCATTCAAGGTGGTCATCACCATTTATTCTCCATTCACAGTATCACCAATGGCTTCTATCTTCTCCTTGATCTGGTTCACTCTTAGAAGTAAGAGTGGATGATTTCTGAACTTTTCATCCTCACGTTCTTTAACTGATTTCTCAAGGTCATTCTTCAGTTGATGTTGTTTCCTTCAAATAGTTGGGTTAAGGAATCCATCATTTATTTTAGAGTGGATAATGAAGATATGTGATGAATAAGATGGTCCTTAATGGAGTTTGCAATAATCCTCTTTGCTTTGACCATATCTGATCCAAAAAGATCTTTTAAAGACTATGGTTGAGTTTTAAAACATGTGTTCATTAACCATTTAGGAACTTGATGAAAGAGGAATAATTAATGATGAAACATGGAATCCATATAAAATATACATATTTGAAAGTAAGCACAAGAATCATGAAACCATAACATCAAAAGTTGATAACGGAGTTCACCAATGTCACCTACGTCTCCGGGCCTTTGTCTTAGTGGGTGAGGCTTTCTTATTTCTGTTCAAATCTTCAAACGTACATCATAAAAGTTCCAAAAGGATTACAAACTAATCTGGCCATGTTTTTCTAGATCTCAAGAATCCAACACAACTGACGACACTGAAAATGGATGAATGAAGCTCCCAGAAATGGCTCGCAAAGTTGCTCTCCTCAATGGCTTCCCTGCATAAAAATGGCTTTGGCTTTACAATTCTTCAACATTTTCTTGTTCTGAACCTTATCCTAGCTTCAAGAACCTCTAGTTTATATAGACTTGAAGTTGGCAAAAAACTCCCAACTTCCCCCCAAGATCTGGCCTAAAAAATGGCCCAAGATCCTCCAAAAATGGACTAAATCTCCCAAAACGGGTTCAAAAATCACTAAAATCATAATATATGGTTAAAAACCCATTAATTGGAAAAATATAAGGGTACAACGCCCTTCCTCCGCACTCTTGGGCATATGGGGTGCTGCCATATGGCCCTGGGCTAAGACCTAGCATGTTGGCCCCCTTACCATTCGAATCCTGGTTATATTGCATGGCCATATGGTTGCAGGATTAAGCTCCATGCACCCTAAAATCTGTTGTAGCCCCCTATTTTTGAGCCATTGGTTACATGCCATGGTCGGCGGGCTAGCCCGACTCATCGGGTTCTAACCCCACACACCGCGTTAATAGACTAGAGGTCCGAGTCACATGGAAGAGTGATAGAACCGTGGTAGACCTATGCAATAGTCCACGTTCAAATGTTTAAGATTGTGGTTATAGGTTATGGTTGTATGGTGTGCGTCATGGCTGGGGCTAGGCCCCATCCCTTAACTCCACCCAAACCTTAAACAATTCACATTCAAATATTTAATTCAGACTTAGAGTGTTAAGACTCATCGTGGGCAGGCTGGTAGCCCGACCCTACCAAGACGCTTTCCGCCCAGACTGGAGGTCACAGGTTCGACTCTGGTGGACTCCAAATTTTTTCCAAACAATCGAACCAATGGAGGGGTGCCACGTGGTAGCCTAGGGCTAGGCTATGTGGCACCATTACACTTTCCCACTAACTGCCATGTGTCAAAGCATGATTCGACCACCTGCCAACCTACATGTTTACCCAGTCAGCATCCACTGTACCTTCCCATCACTGTATGACCATATGACCTGTACAGACAGCGGCCACATCAGCACTGCACGCATTGTACAAACTACACAGTCATCAATTTTTCTTGTTTGACAAAACGAACAGACCGCGATATCTTTCGCATACGACGTCCGTTTGAGACCGTTCAAGTTGCGTTGGGTTTGTATCGATGAAGCCTATACACACGTCTGGTTTGAATCCATTCTAAGAAATTTTATTTTTAATCCTTCCTGGACCCATTTTGGTTCCTGGATCCATTCTGGATCACGCCTCCCCACTAAAGACCTTTTGTTCCTCCAAAAGGTTACTGACCAGCCATCAAATGTGGGATATGACATCCCACTTGTTCTCTATCTTTAAACTCTGTCTTGTGCACTTGTCTCATCATGATCAATTGCAAAACAACCATGAAAAATGACAACATATTGTTAGCCACTTGTACTCTGTCACATCTTACTGAAGCCACTATCATCCATGTTGACAACATTACTAATGATAACATCAGAAATATGACTGCAAATGAGCTAACATGTTTGTAGTACTTGCACGACAATAGCTTATCTTGAAGCAAAGCATGATTGATCTTCCATTCTACAATCATCTCTTGTTCTTGCTTAAGATCAATTACTTGATTTGGGACAATTATAGGTATATTTCTTGCATGATCTGTCTTTCTTAATTGTTCCATTGTTTGAAGAGATTGATTTGATTTTAAATGATGAACATGTACGACATATTCCCTGCCTGATTTGATTAAGTGATATTGATTCTGTTCCCTGTAGAAGATTGCTTTGCGATCATAGAAATAAGGACTGCCTAAGACCATTCCACATTCATTGAGTGGCACCACATCACATGTTACCTCATCCACAGACTTAGATGAAATTTCAAACTTTAATGTGCATTGCTTTGTTATGTGCAATTTATGATTGTTGCTTATCCATTTAAGTGAGTAAGGTTTATGATGCATCTGAGTGTTTAATCCCAAGTGTTTAACCACTTTCTCTGAAATCAAGTTATATTGAGATCAACTATCTATCAATGTGTCAACCTTAGTATGCCTCATAATGACCCTTATGTGAAACAATTTACTTCTAGAATCAAATCCCTCACCAATTTTACCTGTCAAACCAACCGCTGAAACTTTAGATTCATCACCTAAATCCGATCCCAAGTCTGTTGGTCATGATGATGTTGCAACTATTTTCCTCCCTTTCCTCTCTTTGAACCACTTTGGTCTCTTCTCGGGATGAAATTGCTAGCAATGGTCATCATCATGCCCTTCTTTCTTGCAATGCTTGCAAGAGAGTTTCTCTTCCTTTCTTGCCACTGAATTTTCCTTCTTGCCATTCCACCTCCTTTTGTCCTCTTTCCTTGAAGACGATTCCCATGATACACCAACTCCTATTTTCCTTGCCTCAATGTATGTTGCTTGAACAAAAACCTCATCAATATTAGTAGGTCCAAACATAAATACAGTGTTACGAATATGTGCAGGTAAACCTCCCATATACTTCATAAGAGTTTCTTGGGTATGTAATGGAATATCTAACATCAATGCCATCTTACGAAATCCATTTGTGTATTCTTACACTATTTGTACTTTTCTTAGATGAAGAATTTTCTATTCAATTAAATATTTCTTTTTATAACACAAAGGATAAAGTTTCTTTCTAAGTGCATGGAAATACATTACCCACTTGTTGCGTGCCATTTTGCAACTTTATTTGCCACCAGATGAGTGTTGTTCCTGGAAGTCGAAGCGATGACAACTTGATTTGAGTTTCCTCATCCTTGATTTGTTGCACACTGTAATAAACCTCCATCTGTCTGACCCAGTTATCAAGCCTCTCTGCATTGAATTCACCATCATATATGGGTAATTCAAATTTCACATCAAGATTAAGTAAAGGCATTTCATGTTTATGTTTATGGAAATGTTTTCTTGTGGTGGATTTAGAACTTGAACTTGAACTTGAAGAAATTGATGGAGAAGAAGGAGGTGAAGGAGGAGTTTTAGGAGGATCCTCTCCTTCTTCACTTTTGACCTTTGATGATTCACCTAGAACCGATCTCTTTCATTCCAAGTAATCCTCATATAGAACCTTCATCATCTCCGACATGGCGAAGAAGGTCTTTCAAAACTCTTTCTCATCATGAGAAAGTACCTCTTCCGATGCCATCTTCTCACTTTGAGAAGTTATCTTTCTCGACCCAATCTCAGGATTCTCTTCAACATGCTCGCCTTCACCACGATTCATCCTTTCCCTAGTAATCATGCAAACTCAAAAACCAACCATCAACTAGATCTAATACCACTTGATCCGAAAAGATCTTTTAAATACTATGGTTGAGTTTTAAAACATGTGTTCATTAACCATTTAGGAATTTGATGAAAGAGGAAGAATTAATGATGAAACATGGAAGTCATATAAAGTATACAAATCTAGAAATAAGCACAAGAATCAACAAACCATAACAACAAAAGTTGATAACAGCGTTCATCAATCTCGCCTACATCTCCGGGCCTTTGTCTTAGTGGGTGAGGCTTTCTTATTTATGTTCAAAGATTCAAAAGTACATCATAAAAGTTCCAAAAGGATTACAAAATGATCTGGCTTTGTTCTTCTAGATCTCAAGAATCCAACACAACTGACGACATTGGAAACAAATGAACGAAGCTCCCAGAAATGGCCCGCAAAGTTGCTCTCCTCAATGGCTTCCCTGCATAAAAATGTCTTTGGAGTTACAAATATTCATCATTTTCCTGTTATGAACCTTCTCTTGGCTTCAATAACCTCTGTTTTATATAGACTTGAATTTGGCAACAAACTCCCAAATTCCCCCCAAGATATGGCCTCAAAAAGGGCCCAAGATCCTCCAAAAATGGACTAAATCTCCCAAAGCTGGTTCAAAAATCACTAAAAATCATAATATATGGTTAAAAAACCACTAATTGGAAAAACATAAGGGCGCATCCCCCTTACTCCGCGCTCCTGGGCATATGGGGCACTTCCATATGGACCTGGGCTAAGACCCGACGCACTGGCCCCCTTACCATTCGGCTCCTGGTTACATTGCATGGACATATGGCCATGAAATTAAGCTCCAGGCACCCTAAAATATGTTGTATCCCCCTGTTTTTGAGCCACCGATTACATGCCATGGTTGACAGGCTAGCCTGGCTGACCGGGTGCTAGCCCCACACACAACGCTAATAGACTGTAGGTCTGGGTCACATGGTGGAGTGATAGAACCGTGGTAGGCCTATGCAATAGTCCACGCCCAAATGTTTAAGATTGTGGTTATAGGCTATGGTTGTATGGTGTGCGTCAGGGCTGGGGATAAGCCCCATCCCTTAACCTTGACCAAACCTTAAACAATTCACATTCAAATATTTAATTCAGACTTAGAGTGTTAAGACTCATCGTGAGCGGGCTGGTAGCCCAGCCTTGCCAAGATGCTTGCCGCCTGGACAGGAGGTCATGGGTTCGACTCCAGTGGACTCCAAATTTTTTCCAAACAATCGAACCAATGGAGGGGTGCCACGTGGCAACCCAGGACTGGGCCACATGGCACCATTACACTTGCCCAATAACTGCCATGTGTCAAAGCATGATTCGACCACTTGACAGCCTACGTGTCTGCCCAGTCAGCATCCACTTTACCTACTTATGACTGTACGACCATACGTCTTGTACAATCAACTTCCACGTCAACACTGTATGGACTGTACGGACTGCACAATCATCAATTTTGCCTGTTTGACAAAATGAACAGACCACAATATCTTTCACATACGATGTCTGTTTGAGCCCATTCAAGTTGCGTTGGGTTTGTATCAATGAGGCCTACGTACAAGTCCGGTTTGAATCCATTCTGAGAACTTTTATTTTTAGGCCATCCTAGACCCATTTGGTTCCTAGATCTATTCTGGATCAATATCCTTCTTGTGCTTTGATTTAGCCTCATCTCCCTCATGTTCTGAAGCCTATTCTTTAGTGAGCTTCTATAGATCATGTTCTTCTAGGATGAGGGATACACTGTACCTCTAGGCTCTGAAGTTGTCATCTCCCTTCAACTTCTCATCAATCTTGGTTCTGGTAGTCATCCTGCCCCTAAATCACACATTCTAGATTCTGAAGATCTGATCCAGGGAAAATATGTGCTCAACTAGGGTGCACTTTCTGGTGGTCTTCTATTTTCCAGAAACCACTCCTATCAAGAAACATGATTCCTTTTGTCTTCTATATCTGTGAACTATCTTCTATTTAGGACTGCTCTGATACCATGTTAAAATTTTAGAAGTTACAATTATCTTCTTTAACATTCATTAACAATTGCATGTAATAGGATCATTGAAAGATAAAAAATAACAGAGCACAAGATATATCTTTGGAAACCCTTTTGGGGGAGAAAACCCAACAACCAATTCTTCAGTATAGATTCTTCCAACCAATACAATTCCACATTTATAACTCTTCACAAATAAACCAAGACCTCCTGTGATAGACCTCCTTTGCTATGCTCCAAATACACAAGAGAAGGCAAGTTGTGTGTGTATACAAATGAGAGGAACTTGACCTCTATTTATACACATAACTTGACTCCTGAAAAAACACAACCCTAAGAGGGGCCGTTTTGAATTTTACAATAATGATAACAATAAAAAAATAATTTATTTTGAGTCGATTTATACAATAAGATTACAATAACCTTCTCGAGGTTTGACTAATACAAATACAAAATAATATCTTCCATAGTTACATCAAAATATCAACATGCCCCATCAGCCTAATGAGGATTAGGGGGTTGGGTGTGTTACAAAGTGGTATTAGAGAAGATTTCAAATTCTAGGCCTGAATGGGCTAGAGAGCAGTCATAAGAATTGTGTGCTAGAGCCAATACTAAGTTGTTGGAAACAATTCAATTGCACAAGTTTCTTGAAAATAAGGAATTCATATTCCTCTTTGAATTTTTACAGTAGATTTTTTTTTCTATTACATTGTATAAACTAGAATGATTACTACATGGGATTTTAATCATGATAATGATCACTAACACAATATTTTGAGTGTGAATGACAATAAGGATAGATTCTCGATTTTTGGACTGTCAAGGGTTAATGCGAACCTTATAATGGCCCAACAATTGTGTTCCTTTCAATAATATGATTAGCTATTAGTGGCTTATTGTTTTAGCACTTAGAAGACTCAGTGAAGTGGATAAAGTGAAAACAAAAGATTGGTACAATGCGATATGGAAGAAACCTCACATATTAGAGATGAGGAATTATAAGAGAGAAGGGCCATAAAAACTCCTCCAGACTTCGTACATACAGTGAGCATATTGGAGGTTGAGCTCCAAAGCTATAGAGCTGATAATGAGCAGCTCATTAAAGCCCAAGGAAGTAGACATAACTGTTACTACAAAGCCTGTCTAAAATATAAAATCATTTGTATCAAGGGCCAACTGCTAGCAATGTAGGGAGATATTACTCTGGGAAGTTGCAAATTCTATCCGAAATCCAAAAGCATGGGCCAAAATTTAGTGACATAGGGAAAAATTCCCCAAAGAAAAGGCATAGAGATGCCAAGAAGGACCCAACTAGTAACAAATTTTCAACAAATTCCTCTAGTGAGAGGACTACTACATTTGAAGGATTGTCCAATGATGAGACTGGCTCAAGTACTCATAGGAAAGGAGGAAGAAAAACTATAAAATTTCCCTAACTCAGGAATTTACAAAGGAAAAACCACCCACATTTGATGTATAAGTCAATAAGGGTTAAGAAGTAGAGGCATGGATACTAGGACTAAAGAAGTATTTTTAAGTACATAATTACTCAGGAAACATGAAGCAAGAGTGGCCACCTTTAATTTAATTGGAGGGGCTTCCATTTTGTGGGAAGACCTTAAAAATTTAAAAGGGATCAACGAAAAGGATTTGACCTGGAAACAATTTGAGAAATATTTCAGGAAGGGATATTTGTTAGAGAGATATTATGATGGAAATATCAAAGAGTTCCATGAACACAAGTTGGAAAAACTCACAATGGATGAATATGTCAAAAGGTTCATATAATGGTTGAGGTATGCCCCATGCATCAAAGATTATAAGGTAAATATACGACACTTTCTCAGTGGATTTCAACAATCCTTTCAAGATATAATTGAATTTGATGAACCTAAGGAACTTGATGACACCACCTGAAAGGACAAATATTTTTATGAGTAGTCAAAGAATAGGTAGGAGCCTCACAAGGAGTGGAAAATGAAGGATCAACTTGGATTTAAGAAGGGATTTAAGTCATACCAATTTAAGAATTTAAGAAAGAGTGCCCTATTTAGTTACCCCACTAAAATAATGTATCAACAATATTATCCTAGTCAAAGTGGGAAAAAGCTAGCATAACCCACAAACAAAAAGTAGAAGAACAAACAAAAGGACTACTAAAATGTTGGGGTTGTGGAGAAGCACACTTTTTAAAAGACTTCTCTCATAGGTAGAATGATAATAACATAATTTACAATGTCCAAGAGGATACTACTGTTGATGATGTAGCCATAAGTGTACCTTAGATATATGCAAATGTCAAGAATTGACAAGCATACCACCAATCTTAAGTGATGGAGATAGAAGGTATACTTTCCAATTGTTGTATTTCAATTTTGATTGAACCTGGTTCTAACCTTAGTTATATTTCACCCCAAGTTGTTGAGGCATGTGTTTTATAGAAAATAAAACATGCAAAGTCATGGTTGGTTCAACTATCTACATGAACCAAGAAGAAAGTGACTAAGATAATAGAAGCATGCCAGTTTGATATGGATGGTATTCACACCCAAGTAGTACTAAATATACTACCATTAGGGTCAAATGACATGCTGATCAATATAGAATGGATGGCAGTTGATAAATATTAAATAGGCCGTTTAAAAAAGACCTTGTAATTTGAATATGATAGAGGAAATACAAGGATTTTACAAGGCATCCATAAACCTGTTTCAATAAGACAGATTTCAGTATTGCAGAAAAATATGTCCATTATATGCTATACATGTGATATATTCAACAGAGGATAGTCGATCGAGGATTGACGAGAATCCATTGATCCATTAGTACAGAGATATATTTCCTAAGGAAATACTAGGACTACCTCCTGTTGATGGGTCCAAATGGCTTGTCAAGAAGGTAATGAAAAATGCTCGATGGTGAGTCCCAATTAGACTCACTCTCATTTAGGATGGAAAATTCCAACTAGTATGTGGGCCTGGTTTCCACTAAGAATTAGAAGAAAAAGAGGAAGACAAATAAATTGTCCCCCGAATGAATTATAACTAATCCTAAATCTAATCTAATAAAAATAAACACAAACTATCTATTCTATCTATTTCTAACCTATCACTCATGAGCAATTCTAGCAAGATAGATACAATATAAAATTGTGTTACAATTTACATAAATAGTTCATGACAAATAACAATTTGTTAAATAAATAAATCTATAGATATGAATCACAAATAGTTTTATATTACACCTACAACATCATCCCTGTATTTATTAGTACCCACAAATGTCAAATAACTCAAACAATACACACATAAATAGTTCATGTTACATATTATTCAAGAAACCACAAAATTCAATTGCACATATAGAGTAGTTCCTTATATAAATGAACACCATATGTGGTCACCATAATTTTCCTTCCACTCTTCATTCATTAGATAATAGTATCACCATCAAATGATGGGAAAACGTACTCATTTTATTAAATGGTCTTCCTTTCATAAAACAAGGAAGACCTTTCACATTCTTTAATTGCCAACTCTTACATCTCTTCCACTCAATTATTTTGTCTTATCATCTAATTCAAATTTCCCCTACATATCCATCAATGAATATATGAACACTATCAACAAAATTTAAAAAGGCCCTTAAGTCATCAGATTCTCTCTGTAGGAAGTCCATGAATCACAATTATTGGAAATATCTTCGACTTTGCTCAGCCACATACTCTTCTTTTATTGAATTTCTTTTGGTGTTTATTCTATTAAATGGGCAACAAAGATCCTACCAACCTGTTCTTCACTGATCCATCTTTCCAATGAGCCATATCACACATGATTTTACCACCCATAACTTGATATATGAGTTGCAGAACAATTCATGGTCCATCTCCAATAAAATTCGTGCCTCCCATTTTCTAGGATTTTTCGGGGAATTTATATTGCTGATTTGGCTCAAATTATTCTTCTAACATGTTCTCCTCTTCTTTATATTTTCAATGATTCCTTCCATGAATTATTTGGTGTAACATCCCCCATCTTAATTGAGGAACATTACTACATGGATTACACATAAAAATTGAAATTTATGCTAATTCATTTGCTGTAGTTTACTAGCTATGATTTATTCACATTCTTAACTAGATTTTGATACCCATAATGAAATTCAACTACAAATTTTTTAAATGAGAATGAATGCAAACAATAAACTCATTCACAACAATAATTACGACATTCACATACATAGAGTTAAGCACAACAATTAAACTCATGAAATAACTCAGAAATAGATAAACGATTATCTTTTAAAACACTTGTGCAACCAACGGCTTGGGAAGGACATTCCACCCAACCATAGACTTTTTGTTCTATATCTCAACAAAAAATCACCCTTAAGCTGGGGATATGAATCCAAAAAATAAGGGTTCCTCTCACAATCCACTCACAACTCAATATACCACAACCCACTGGTATTTTCCCACAATTATCCCAAATTCCCCCCAGCTCTCTTCCTCTTGACTTGCTCAACCCAATGAATGTACCCCTTCACTAATATCAGTCCATCAGGCATTCCATTCATTTATTAGGGTATCTCTGGCATATGTAACCAAGAATCTCTCTGCTGGGAACTCAAGGGAACTCACTACCAGGAAACCCACCAGGAAAAATAACATTAACAACTTGCTGTTACAGTATAACTCACTTAGTAGTTCACTCTTTAGGCCTGACAACTTAGATATTTAGTATTCAACTCCAAAATTATCCAAAAATGCTCCAAAATTATCTTGAATTTATTCAACCTTGTTTCTTCATATCCCATGATATTCTCCCCAATTCTTTGCTTGTTGTTCATGAAAAACTGAATGCAAAAAACTGCTTTTTACTACCCATACAAATTTGCTCTCTTCTCCTAAGACAGTTGAATGCTCACTCTGCCCAATATTGATTGTACCTTATCCCCATGCTTCCAATAACTATGGGATGTGAATCTCACACCCACTCTCTTACATGAGTTTAATGATTGGGCTCTCATACACTCAAATAAAAAATAGAAGGTTTTCCCCAAATGATAATAAAATTCAGAAATAATTAATACCCATAAATAATTCCCCCCTTGGACCCCTCTTAGACACTCCCTAGGCATTCCCCATTTTCCTGTGTATTAATCAACCTCCATCTCTATCCATATTCCCAACAACTGGTATCACATTATATTTATTAAAATTTAGAAAATACATTTTGCATATTACATCGCTTGGACATAACCATATTCATATCTACATTATGCATTAATTAAAATGGGGATTATAGTGTGGATGTTACATTTGACCTCCTAAAACATGAGTTATGTCTTGCTGAAGTTCATGCTCAATAGACGTTGATCTCATCACGGGGTTAATCTAGACCGTTGATCTCAGAGGCCTAAATAATTATCCCACATGCACTGTGGGAGGTGAGTTAAAATGATTTGTATTTTTTTCCCTCCTTTTGTAGTCCGTGTGTGGAGTTAGGGTAGGCATAGAACCTTGAGAAGCATGAAAATATGAAAAAATAATAAAAGATAAATTCTCATATAATAAATATAATACAAATTTACATTTTTGGAAAAATGTTTAATAGGTAAAGTGAATCCTCAACTGTTAAGCCCTAAATAGTGGCACATTACCCCTTAATTGAGGAATATTAAATTAGTAATGTTATTTTATTTATGTTGGATTGGGTCCATTAGTTGTAATTGTACCTCCTAGTCTCCTATATATATATATATACCAAGGAGACCTTTTCATTTGGAATCATCTTGTATTTGGAAATTTTTGTGGTGTATAAGGAGATTACTCCATTGAAGAGGCTTAGTATTTTAAATGATCTCTTTTTCAAGGCCTTGAGTACTTATTCTGAGGTTTTTCTATGCTATCTTGATATTTGGTTCTTAACATTTGGTATCATAGCTCAAGGTCTTGGGGTTTCACTGCTACATCTGAGACATCTTGGAATTTTCACTATAACTTTTTTCTACGATGTTTCAGAAGGAACCCCTTAGAGGATATTTAACAGATGAATCAAGGTATATTGGGTTCAAATTTCATCTCCTGAGGCCTTATAATTTCGACGATATATCCTGTGTAATATAGGGTTCTAGAATCATCCTGAATGTAGTCATCGCAAAATTTTCACTATGAAATTTGTGTTGTAACGTTTCAGACCCTGAAATCCATAGGATATTCATATAAATTATCAAGGTACTTGTGATAAGAATTTCAACTTCTGGATCATCTTGCTTTTTTAGATACACCCTGTGCAAGATAGGGTATCTGACTAGTCATATTAACTAGTGTCAAACATGTCTTTCAGGTAAAACAATGATATATTATTCAGTGAGTATCCAAATTATGTGAGGCCAGTTGCATTGGACAATGGAACATATTTAGTATTTATGGTACAAGTTTTAGAATCAAATATCAGATATTGTAATCTTGGCACACTTTACAAGTATGCTCTCTTGGAAGGGAAAAAAATAATCAAGTTGTGGGGAAGTTACCATTACTTCCTCTTGGCACATCCAATTTTGATTAGACTTGTGGCATTGCAGAGAAAAAATATCAGATAAATAAAAAAACAAAATTTCATACCTAGAAGGGCCGCAATTTTGGAGATACAACAGAAGAAATATCGTCTAGAAGAACCACCTTAAAATCAAGGTTTAAAATTGATACTTGACCAACATGCCACCAAAAAAGGGAACTTCTACACCAAACAAGCCGCCAAACAGTCCTACTTGGACTCTTGATGAAGGTGAAGAAATGCGTAGGGACAAAAATGATTTACAAAATAATACAGTAACAAAATATTTACTACAAGGGATGATGTATGGTTTAAAAAGGGAGATCATGGAAGGATTGAAAAATTTCCTAATAGAAAGGACACTTGAAAGTGAAAATCTATTCCATGAAATTCATGATGAGGGCACAAGGAAGATGAATAAAGAATGGAGAAACTCCAACTTTCGGTTGAAGACCAACCACTTTCCTAAGATCGATATGACGAAGTTTGATGGAAAGGACCCAATCACATGGATACTTCAGATGGAGCAATTCTTTGATCTACACGGTGTGCCACATACACAAAAGGTACGAATCGATTCTTTATATTTAGAACCCAATCGATTTGTGTGGTATAAATGGCTTTATTCTGGCAAATCTTTCGTCACTTGGACAATTTTCATGGAAGAAATGATAGCACACTATGAAGATACAAGGAGCAATACATTCTTTAGCTAATTGATAAATCTCAAGCAAAAGGGTTCAGTTGTAGAGCACATTGAGAACTTCCAAATATTGAATATAAAGGTAATCGATATTCTAGATGAGCACCTGATTGATGTATTCATAGGAAATTTAAAGGATAACATTCAACATGAGGTTCACCTTTGGGAACCCAAATCATTGGAGAATGCATTCAGNGTAAGGGACATAAGTGTGGTGAGAATAAATTATTCTACATAGATTGTGAAGAGGAAGAAGAACAAGAGCAAGAATAAGAACCATCTCAAGATGAAAACGTAGAAGTGATTTCTTCTAAAGAGTTGACTCCCACGATATCATGTAATTCATTGGCTAGAATTAACACTCCTCAAACCCCCAAGATCGAAGGATATATCAAAAAGAAAAAGGTAATAGTCCTAATTGATTTTGGTAGTACTCATAATTTCATTCACTATAAATTACCCAAAGCTCTCAACTGCTTTGTATATCTAGCACCAGAGTTTCAAGTAATGATTGTAGATGAATGAACTATAAATTGCTCAGGAAAATGCAATAAGATCAATCTTAATATGGGGGAATATGTAATGAATAGTCCAATGATTTCTATATTACCCATGGGTGGTGCTTATGTCATACTAGGAATCCAATGATTACAATCATTAGGAGCAATGGCTTTTAGTTTTCATGAAATTTTCATTGGAAGGAAAAGAAATTGAGTTAAGGGGTATCACAGGGAAACCCAGTCAGGTGATAAGCTCTAATGGAATGAAAATATTATTGAAAAAGGGGAATTCACCTAATTCCTAGGAGTGTTCCTACTAACATTAGGCCTTATAGATACCCTTATTCCCAGAAGAGTGAAATTGAGCGTATGGTTGAAGAAATGTTAGAGGCTTGCATTATTAGACCTACCCAAAGTTATTACTATGCACCATTGGTAATGGTACTCAAGAAAGATGGCTCATGGCGTAT
Organism: Picea sitchensis; assembly: GCA_010110895.2. Classification (NCBI taxonomy): domain Eukaryota; kingdom Viridiplantae; phylum Streptophyta; class Pinopsida; order Pinales; family Pinaceae; genus Picea; species Picea sitchensis. Next base: position 30,915 of record SNQJ01S0020573.1, on the reverse strand, counting down.
GTGTCCATATTATAGAGATCTCAACAAGATCACTATTAAATATAATTTTCCCATTCCCATCATTTATAAATTGTTAGATGAACTACATGAATAAATCTATTTCACAAAGTTGGATCTCCGTTCAGGGTATCAGTAGATTAGAATGAAGGAAGTAGATATCCCAAAAACAACGTTCCAAATTCATGAATTCCATTATGAATTTTTGGTCATGCCTTTTGGCCTTACAAATGCACCTTCCACATTCCAAGGGTTGATGAATTCCATTTTCAAGCCCTTCCTTA
>SNQJ01S0020573.1:0-17180 GCA_010110895.2 Picea sitchensis | reverse complement strand
ACAAAACATACCATTCACCCGGTAGCATCAACATAGTTATATAGACTAGATCATGACTAGATCATGAGCACCATCATCATCATCATCAATTGCATCATCTCTCGAAACCATACTCTATCTAAGTAATCAGACATGATGCTCACTCCATAGAGTGATACAAGAGCTATTCTTCTCATATAGAAGAGTAAATGTTCTGAACCATTTTCTGTCTGGAAAATATATGTTCATCATTCATCTGGTTGATAATTATTTCCAATAAACTGTTGATAGTCTTCAAGGCAATCAAAACAAAATATAACACAATTGTGTCTATCGATAGTAGTACATAACTACAATCTAGTGGTACACTACCACACCAAGTAACACACAAGTACTTGATCAACAACGTATAGTCACAAACATTGGAACATATCCACCATAGTAGTATACATCTACTGTCATACAATCTTCATAACAAACATCTGATAGGAACTTGCATAGAAACAATGTTATGATATAAACTAAATCATCTAGGCCAATCTTTCACTCACAAATGTGAGATCTGAAAGAATATATGCCCTTAGTGTAGAACATCAACAATGGACTATCTTCCCTATTATTCTCAAACAAGGAAGAATGCTTGTTTCTGATTTCTGAGCCTGGACCATTCCTCACCCTGGGCCATTCCTCCTACACTAATCAAAGTGCACCCTTGAAAGAATGTATAAATCCTAAGGAATGTATGTCCCTAATTGCTACCATTCCCCACCCTGGGCCATTTCTCCTACACTAATCAAAGTGAACCCTAGAGAAAATGTATAAACCCTAAGGAATGACTGTCTGGACCATTTCCTCTGTTAACCACAAGAGGAAACTACTGTCCTGTATCAACCTCCAAAATGGACCATTCCTCATGTTAACCACAATGAGAAATCGTTGTCCAACGAGGCATGCCAGTCTTCTTGAGTAACCCTCAAGAAGAGAGACTGCCCTAGACCACTCCCCATGTTAACCACAATGGGAAGTCGATGTTTATGAGACATCAACAATCTAGACCATTTCCCATGTTAAACACAATGGGAAATTGTTGTCCGTTAGAAATATCAATCCACTTTCCGAACAAGAAATCATTTGTCCAAGATGGACTATTTTTCAATCTTGAAAATGCATGTTCTCAATAATATTTTCAGTGCTCCCTCCCAACCTAGGAGTCATCTCTTCCCTTTTCAATAAGGAAGTCATCTCCATGAGCTCCAACTTGAGTATGCAAACTCTTTCATCTTGGATAGAAGCTTTACCAAAATGTCTTCTTATCTGCTCATCTGTGGAGATATGTATTGGAGAACCACTTTATCCTTTTTGGACTTCATCACGGATAATGTAATGCTTGATTTTAAATGTACTTTAGTTTGGAACACTAATTTTATGTGAAGGCTTCATGTAGCTATGAGAAATAGAGTATACCATTGTTTGGAAAACTGGAACATATACATGTGGCACTTCTTCTGTCATCATGAGATCTTATCTACCGAGTAATCATATTGATGTTATAGGAAATATTCACCATGCTTCTGCTATGCACTGAAAGTTCTCCACCAAGTTCTCTTATTCTATCTGCATACAAGGGTCTCTTTCTAGTATGCTTCAAAGTCTTGATATTGCTCTTCATACGCTCTTTATTCAATTTTTCTAGATAACATTCGTTGCATTCATCTGATGTAGAACTCCAACTCATGGATGTTTCAGATGGTATAATGACTCATGTAGAGATAAGTCTGGTTTACTGGAACAAGTAATCATCATAGTCTTCTCCTTCCATCTAGGAGAACCTCTAGTTTTGGATCTCGCAATGCTTTCATTCATAAGTCTTCCATATACTGTTCTTCATCACAACTTTTAGTTCCTCTTCTTGAATTCTTTTATTGAGTTTATATCAGGCTGATAATCTTGTGATTCTTGATAAAATGACTGGTTGTTATGGATTCTCTTTATTTCTTGGAATCTTCATGTGTTTCTTTAGTTCTCAGGTCCATGGAGTTTCTTATAGATTCCATGCCCTAAATACTCCATCATAGGATCACGAATGTGGATGGAAAACCAGGGATACTTTAAGGCTTCTCTTTGAAGAATACATACTATCTTTCATGGTTGATATCATGGATATATACTTCATCATCTTCAATGGATCATAGGATTAGCTCCCTCCTAATCCTTGCTTCATGTATGAGTGCATATAATCATCTCCCTCCATCTAACAGAGTCCATGCTTCCATATGCATCCTTATTGTCTTCTACAATATATAATTGGCTCTCTTGTCTAACATAGTCCACGCTTCCATCTTGTTGTAATATTCAAAATGTCATAAGTCTTTTTCCAATTTCCTCTCGATTGCCAACTTATTTCTGTGTTTTCTTCTTCTAAGTCTCTTCATGATTGATTTGACATATCTTGCAATAACTTCCACATGATTTGTATTTCATCCTTTCATGTGTAATATCTAATGATATCCATTCTTATCTTGTTGTTCTTCCATAGGTATAGTTCTTCGTGGAACACATTATCTTCCAAGAGATAGATATACAAGATATGTACAGAGACGATGCAAACAAAATATGTACAAGAAATAAGAAGAGTTTTTTTACCTTTAGAAAAAGAAATCTCTTCCATCCTGCTTAGTCTTCTTTGTAGGTTCCTTTTCTTCAGCAATTGACGCTTCGTGTTTCTCCTTCCTTTTATTTAGCTTGGGACAATGATTCTTGTAGTGACCATACTTTTGACAGTTGAAGCATTGTACTTCCGATATGTCTTTCTCTTGATTTGGATTCCTCCTTGAACCAAACTTCCTTTTGCTCCTGAAGTTCTTGAATCTTGCTGTGAAGGCTTGATCATTGTACTTATTTTGGGGTTTATCTTTTGCATTGATCCTTGATTCTTCTTGAGAACAACAAGTCCAAAGTTCTTCAAATGTTCGATACTCCTTTCTTATGTTCATGCTTGTGGAAAAGGCATCCCATGTTTTGGGAAGACCATTGAGTACTATGTTTACCAATTCCTTCTCTGAAACGATTTCTTCAATAGCTTGTAGTTGATCTCTTAACTGAGAGATTCTCACAAAGTATGATCTTATGCTGTCATCATCATTCATCTTCATGTCACAGAGCTCATTCTTTAGACTCATTACTTGTCCAATGTTTTTGACCGAGAAGAGATTTTTTAGGGAATCGTACATATTCTTCGATACCAAGAAGAGATTCCACTATGATACTCATAGCATTGATGTCACTGTCTTTGAACTTCTCCATAGTTGCAACGTTATGTGGTTCCTTCTCTTTTCCTTCTTCAAACTCTAGTTTCACGATATTTCCTTTCACGATAACCAACACTTTATTCTTGGCAAGGATGAGATCAATCCTTATCTTCCACGCTCTCAAGTTAGAAGCTCCATATAAATTTTTCTCTGACTTCATAGAGTAAGTCATGGTTGTTTTGACTTGGTCAACCCTAGATTTGACCAAAATCTCAAACTTCATGTCTTGGTTTTGTGAGAGTACTAAGAGATGCGCTAGGCTAGGGCACACTGATCTATCTGGAGATTAGGTCAATCCCTTCATTTAAGGTGCCTCAACAAGAGGATTAGGGTTTCTGCAACTGCTCCTGCTAGTAGCCCTAGCGGTAGTGTCTTGGAAGTTGCTTCTTCTAGTAACCCTAGAGACAGTTCCTCAGTGAGCTCAATATCCTATCGGATATGTTTCCTTCCAGCGTTTAGACTTAATGAATGGGGTGTGGGCCCATAACCTATTATAATATAAGTGGATGTGCTCGTTTTATCATTGAGTCCACTAATTTTTCCCTTCCTATGAAAAACACCTCAAATATGTTTCCAAACACTTGTTGACAACTTTAGTTTGACCATCAGTCTGGGGATGATAAATTGTACTGAGATGTAATTGGGTGCCTTGTAGGTTGAACATATTAAAATATAAGTGGATGTGATCATTTTACCATTGAGAATACCCTTATCACCCAACCATATGCCGAAGCCACCCTTCGAGCACCTTAACCTTGATAGAGAATCATTCTCAAAGCAAACCCTAGGATAGATATCCAAACAAAGCGCAGTGCACCTTTCCCCAAGGATAACACACCAACAAGAGCTGGTCATATAGTCCAAATCCTAGCCAAGAGATAGTCCAAGAGTAATTTCTAGCTGCAGCAGCTACAACGTCAGCTGTCCTCCAAACCTGTGCAGAAACTGGGAAACTACAGTACGCACAAGTGTTTCTCTGCAATTTTGAGACTGTCTACCAGAATGAGAACTAGCCTCCTGTATTTATATTAATTTAGGCTAACTTCCTAGGCCGACTTCTCATTCTAGGTATCTTTCTGTTCAGTATATATTATTATTTTTGGCCGACTTCTTCTCTTGGAGGCTAATAACCTAATATAAATGATCTTCTTCAACTGACAAGTCTTATAGGGTTATTAGCCAACTCATTAGGGTTTCTTCTTGCTTTCCATAGTATTATATTATCGTCAGGTTTACATGAGGAGGTAAATACCTCCCACAACTACCATAATATCAACATAATAGTTCTTGCCAAAAATTGCTGGTGAAAGTTGGGTCATGATCAGAAAAATAGAATGAGACATGCCATGAAGCTTGAAGACCTGATCCATGAAAAGTTGAGCCACAATGTATGTTGTAAATGGGTTTTGAAGAGCACATAAATGAGCATACATGGAAATAAGATCAGCTACCACCATGATGACTGATTTATTCCCCGATTTAGGTAATCCTACAATAAAATCCATAGAGATATCCCACCAAATAGTAGGTGGAATCGGAAGCGGTTGTAGTGTTCCAAGAGATTTGATTATTTCTCCCTTGTTGTGTTGACACACATCACATTCAATAGAAAAATTTCAAACATCATGTTTCATACCATCCCAAAAAAAATAGTGTTTGACCCGGTCATAGGTTTTGGTAAACTCTGAATGCCCAGTGGTGGGTGTAGCATGATGATCATAAAGTACCGTGGATTTAAGTTTTGATTGTTTACTTAAATACAAATGGAATTTGTATCGAAGCTCATCATTGAGCCAAGAGAACCTTGGGGATACTAGAGAATTGGCCTACAATTGTTGTATCAAATGCAAACTTTTGGGATTGTGTAGCTATTCTTGACAAATATCTTAGAGCCAATATGCTACAATGAAGGAGAGAGAAAGAAAGGGACCCTTCATCTTCATATTTTATGGAAAGTGCATCAAAAACTACATTGCCTTTGTCTTTCTTACAAATGATCTCATAATCACATCCAAAGAGCTTAATGACCCATTTTTGTTACTCTAGGAAGGAAAGGCGGTGTTCTAGAAAATACTTGAGGCTTTGATGATCTGTCTTAATTTGGAAGCGTTGCCCCAATAGATAAGGGCACCAAAGATCCATGACATGCAAAATATCCAACATTTACTTTTCATAGATTGATTTTCCCAAATGTCGCTCTGACATTTGTTTGCTGGTAAAGGCCAAAGGATGACCCTCTTGCAGAAGGACTGTGCCAATTCCTTTCCCAGAAGCATCACATTCTAGGACAAAGTTCTTTTTGAAATTAGGAAGGGCCAGGATGGGAGTGGTGCACATGGTCATCTTCAAGATTTGAAAATCTTGAGAAATTGGTGGAGTCTAAGTGAAATAATTTGTTTTAAGGAGAGCAGTGAGAGGTGCCTCAATCTTTCCATAATTCTTAACAAACTTACGATAATAACCTGTTAAACCCAGAAATCCATGCAAGATTTTGAGAGTCTTTGGGTGAGACCAATATTGCATAGCTTTAATATTTTTAGGGTCCACCTTGAGACCAGCCTTGCCAACAAGATGACCCAAGTACTCGACTTCTGAGGTGCCAAAAGAACATTTAGATTTCTTGAGGAAACAATGGTGTTGAGAGAGTACATGGAGAACTCGATCAACATGAGAAAGATGGGATGTCTAGTTTGTACTATAGATTAGGATATCATCAAATAAAACTAAGACAAAATGACAAAGAAAAGGATGAAAGACACGATTCATGAGGCTTTGGAAAGTGGAGGGAGCATTACAAAAGCCAAAAAGAATGAACAAAAACTCATAGTGGCCCTCATGATTTCTAAATGATGTCTTAGGAATATCTACCTCGTTCATGTAGATCTGGTGGTAGCCTGAACAAAGATCAAGTTTAGTAAAGAACTGGGCGCCACTTAATTCATCCAAGAGGTTATCAATGATAGGAATGGGAAATTTGTCTTTAATGGTGAGTTTGTTGAGTGTGCGGAAGTCATGATACATGCGCCAAGAACCTTATTTCATAAGGACCATGACCACAAGAGAAGATTAGGGGCTCGTACTAGGGCAGACAACACCTGCATTGACCAATTCCTGAACAATTTTCTCAATTTCATTTGTTTGGGAAAAGGGATGACGATAGGGACAAATATTGGGAGGAAGGCTTCCTTTGACAAGGGAAATTGAATGATCATGAACATAATGGGAAGGAGGGAGTCCTTGGGGAGTGGAAAAAACCACTTGATGTTTAGAGAGGATGGATTGGAGGTTCTTCCACACAGATGGTGTCTCAATGGCTTGTACGGCATGGAGTTGGGAAATAATGCCATAATGACCTTTTTTGAGTAGCTTTTCCATGCGATGGGAACTGATGATATATGGGGAACCAACAATGATGCCTTGGAACTTATATTTTTGTCCCTCCTGGTCGAATTGCATGGTTAATTCCTTAAAATTCATGAGAATGGGACCCAAAGTCCTTAGCCATTTTGCACTCAACACAATGTCACAACCGCCCATGTCGATAGAAAACATATGATATTTCAGGTGGTACTCACCAATTTGGAGACACACATTTTCACAACACCCTCCACATTTCATGGACCCACCATTGGAAATCATGATTTGAAAAATATTGACATCACGGATATAACAATTAGTTTCTTGGGAAATGTGTCGATGAATAAAATTATGGGTTCTTCCACTATAAAAAAGAATGATGACCTTGCTATTCTTAATGCATCCAATTAGATCGAGGGTTTGGGGAGAAGAGAAGCCAATGAGATAATTTAGGGAAATGACCGGTTCTACTTTGGGAGGGTCTGAGGGGGGGGTCATGTTAGTGGGTTCAGGTGACATAGACATAAGGGGAGCCTCAACATCCTCTTCCAAAACATCCTTTGAGATGGACATAAAAAAAATTTGTTCCTTACACTTGTGCCCAACAAAATATTTGTCATCAAAATTAGATCAAATGCCTTTGAGTTGGCATTGAACCATTTCAGCCCTAGTCAATTTCTAGATCTTTAGTGGAGTAGGAGGAGTGGGAGTGACTGGTTTAGTGCGAGGAATAAAGGAGGGTTTTAAGTTTTGAGAAGAGACAACCTGTTGTTCTTCCTTAGCTCTTTTAGTAGCGTCCACCCAACTCTGAGGATGAGCCATGAGGACATGGGAATGAATATCATCCTTGAGGCCACTGATAAAACTTTATCAGAAAAACGAATTAGACATGCCCTTTGTACGAAAAAGCCATTCGCTCAAAAGAATCTATATAGTCTTCCATTGTTCCAGATTGTTTCAACTTTGTCAAACAACCTATATGATTGGTGTCAGTGTCAAAGCATTCATAAAGATATCCCACAAAGTGTGTCCAATCCAAATACCCTTGGAGGGAATTTTTCTCCATTGCCACCATTGCTAACATTCTTGATCTAGATGGAGAAAACCATACATGAGTTTGGCCAACTCATATGTAATTCCATACAAAGAGAAATAATGTTCCAGTGGGATATTAGCCATCAAATTTGATCACATACACATGAGGAAGGCGTAGGTCATGCTGAAAGTGATGGGGCTGAAAAAATTGGGAATGAGAGGAAATTTCACCTTCGGTTTGCAAAGGTGGCTCAGGTGAGGGAAGATCTACAAGGATATGCAGATTGGCACAGGTCATTGTAGTGACAGATTCAATATGGGTAACAAGGTCTTATTTTAGGTCTTCTTTGAGGTCCTCTATTTTGGTGGTGATCGAGGAATGCATGTTTTTATTGATGGTGGCAATATTGGCAGTGAGTTGTCTCATTTCTTGTTGGGTTTCTGTGAAATTATAGTGCAAGGCATTGAAGTGATATTTCAAGTCTTGGCTACAAGTGTGGGCCATGATGAAGAAAAAACATGAATAGGAGTAGGTGGGACCACACAAAAAATGGGTTATGGGTGAAGTGTATCACAATGACTAGGGCGACGAGTTGAATCCAATCGGGTAAATCCCAAATAATGGTGTTGGAAGGGGGTCAGGTCCACGAGAAAAAAAAATTGTTGAAAAATGATAGGTATGACTACAATAAGAGAGGATATCTAAAGAATACTCTGATATAAAGAATATTGCAGTGATGAAATGCCCAAATGTTTAACATGAAGAAATGTGTATTAATTTCGCAACCCGAATGCAGGAGACATAGTTGCACGAAAATAGATCTTATCTGTTTGTTTTTGTTTCCGTCCCAAAGGTTAGGGTATTCAAGGGTTCTATAGACAAGAGTTTTCCCTATGCTATAGCTCTTTGATATAAGTGTGGGGTCCAATAGTATTACTCGACCCAATATATTAGAGCACTAACTAAGGAGGCTAGACCGTGCCCTTAGCCATACTACCCGACTACCTAGGTACTAGAGAGTATCTTCTCAAGTGTTGTTCTCAGTGGCACTATAGCAGTCAAGCGACTAATCAATTTGTCTTTGGAGGGATTCAGGATATCTAGGGTGATATGTATACATGTGTTGTCTGATGCGCTACCACTAAAATAGGTACCAACAGGGGTTACAAGGGTGGCCAACAAATGTGCGCTTAATTACCACTTGTATTTCCTACATGTATGAATCCCTGACCATGGGTTTATGCATGTAATGACAGATATTTGTAGCTTGAAGATGCCAGAATATGTCTCTACCCTGAAAAAAATTTAACCCACAGTTTTATACCAAGGAAATACCACTTTTAATATTCTCAACACACCCTAAAAAGTCTCTACCAATTTTTTACATTTTGGGTACCACTTAATCTTTTGGTATTGTCTATTTCAGAACGATGTTGTTTTCTCTTATCATTATTTTCTGCAAATTCTCCTTGATTATTTAAAAAGTTTCCCTGAACATGTCAAAACCATCATAACTTAAAGGGATTAACATTTGATTAAAGAATCAACCAATAAATCGTTTTACCCGACGCGTTCAAAATTCGGCACCCAGAAGAATCAGAGATGAAAAAAAATTGTCCTAGAAAACTAAGGACGTCGATCGCCGATTTTAGTCAGTGTTGGTAAAAGGGGAGTTGTTCTTTCGAGATAAGCATTGCACAAGAAATTTGTCGATGAATGATTTCATTCAGCATTGGCGAAATGCGAAAGGAAGTAGTCATTTGCGGGGAAAGAAAGGAATCGCCGACGAACGATCCCGTAAAAGAATTTCAACATCGGTGAAATGTGAGTAGCTAAACCCGTAAGGAGTGTAAAATGTTTTCCAGACCACCAACTCTCAAAACTTTTCAGCATCGGCGGTTTTTCTTTTTGTAAAAAATAAAAAAACGTATCAACGAAAATCCTATAGCTCTGAGCCGATCTCCGACTTTCCCATTCCGAAAATGACACGATGAGACATTTTAGCTCTAAGATACGCTAGATGCGATGCATTTAATCGATTGATTAATTCCAAGATCACACATTAGTTTCTAATTCATGTGCAAAGAAAAATGATCGTTTCAGCCTATAGATATAGTGCACATCTCTCCGTGCCTCTGTTGTCAACCTACGTAAATTTGATTACAGAAAATTGGCGGTAAGTAGTTTTGAATTTCGTCCCATTACTTGCATTAATGACTTGATGCGATTGGTAAGTTAGCTCTCATTATATTATCCTGAATTATTATAAGCCAGAGAATCCTGCATGAAAAGAATTCTGGAACATCCAGAGGAGCGAGACGAACGACCCAGAGAAGGCAGCCACGGTATAGTGAGTATTAAGAAGAAAATTTTAGCAAGCATACANGTTTCCACCTCACATGTAAATTAGGATCTAATATTACTCTGTATGTCGGCCCTAATTGAATGATTTCGGTTGTAGGAACGATGCCTCCGAAGAAACCTACCACTAGGAAATCTCCTAGAGCCCCAAAGCTGCAAGAATCAGAAGCCGGGGAGGGATCCTCCCCGGTCATTTCAAGGAAATTGGAATTCACTTCCAAGCCGGTGCCCATCATCAAGATGATCACCAAAGAAGTCTTTGCTCTGCCCCTGGCCTTTGGGGACACAGAGGTGAACATTGGGACCAAGACAATGTTCCCGCGCTAGGAAGACATGTTCAAGAAAATCAAGCACAGAGAATTCCCAGAATATTCCCCACATAGCGATCTTGACACAAGGAAGCCAGACGATGAGGTCTTCGTCAACATCCACAAGGCTTACCTACACATGGTGGCAAGCAGGACTCTGGTTTTCCCTTGCATTGAACTTTTGAAATGGCTCATTGATCACACTGATGCACATAAGTGTGTAATCAATGACGATAATGGTGAAATCGTGGGGGTTTTAATCCCACTAGAAGTCCAAAATTATTACAAGCTCAGGGACCCGGATGAACGTTTGAGCATGGATTTTGTTGTGAATTTTTACCAGAAGCATGACACCAGCAAAATCATGGCATCCTGGTGGAGAGAAGACAAAAAATTCACCTACTGAAAGTCTAGCTGGTACGCGATGGCCAACCCTAGACAACCTTATATCTATCTAATGAATTTCCTTTGCCGGTTGCATGCAGAGAAAGATTGTTCTAGATTTTTGGAGACATGGATTCCTTTGGCTTATACTGTCGCCATCTCCAGAACAACCTTCAACTAGGGTGCTATCATCTCCAAACATCTTAGCACCTGCATTCTATAGGCTCAACAACCAAAGGAAGGAGAAAATCATGCCTTCTACATGGCGTCTTATCTATTGGACATCGTCTTTGCAAGAAACGCCTTCACCGGGATGAACCTGAGCTGGCGCACTTCCGAGCTCCCAGTCCATGTCTACTTCAACATTTTGTGGGAGAATAGGTATCAGAGATCCTACTCTCTCATTTGCGATCAATTTATTGCACCTATTCATTTTTTACAATTTAAGAAAGAGTGCCCAAGGCTCTCTGATGCGGCCAAAAAAGTTATATAGAAAGTTGGTCATTGGTACCTGGATGAGCGCAAAACCTACATTAGGGTTTTCAGCACCACTGGAGCACCACATTTTCTACCTATATATGTCCCCTACCAACTGGTACTAGGGGAAATATGTTATCAAACTATCTTGCAGGACTACAACGCCACTTTGGTGAAGGATAAGAAGCGAGCATTCATCCCCTATGGGTTTCATATCGGCTTCTACTAGGTTAAAGACACTGCGCAGGCCAAGCAAGAGGGATTAATTCAATTGGAATTTCAGTTCCAAACATGACGTTTTCGCAAGCATGACCCCAACGATCTAGTCTCGAAACATGCATCACAAGTATCGTCATGTTGTCCTTATGCCCACAACCAATTTGAGGATGAATCTTTCACTGAAAATGCTCAAGACTGGGATGAGGTGGTGGAAATAAGGGCCAACCCCAGAGTAACAAAGTTCAAGACCATGAGTTGGGAAGAGAAAACGATGTCCTTGGAGCAAGTAGCACAAGAAATTCTCAGGGCTAGGGAATAAAGGGTAACATTCAAATCAGCCAAAATGATGGAAGCTCCCCAGGAAGCCCTTGTACAGAACTAGAATTTTCTCAGAACTCCGGGTTCGTTGGAAAGGGATGCTCTTGATCCAACATGCTCAACATATGATGGATCTGGCATCGAATGATACGACCCTCTTATCAAGTGTTCCAACCAGTAACCTAGAAGAGAGCCCAGCAGGGGTAGGCAACTTCGAGCTCACAGACCTAGGTAACGTCAGTGGGTCAGATGACCCTAAATCTACATTGCTTCCATCCGATTCACCAGTAGTCGCGACGATTCAATCAGGGCCAGGATGGGCGTTGGTCGAAACAAGTGTGACTAACCCTCTGACTAAGTTCATAAATATATAGAGTGATGATGAGAGCCTGGAAGCACCTCAAAAGACCTCTGTGCATGTAGAAGAAGAAAAGGGAGCCAAGGAAAAAACACCTCTTGTTCCCGATTCTCAAAGTCAAGAGGACACACGAGAAGAAAAAGGAGCTGAAAACAGCCTAGACATAGAAATGCCCAATGCAATAGAGACCCGAGCAGGTAGTCCCAAGGAAAAGTTAGAATTGGACGAGTTAGAAGAAAGGTCCCCGAAGAAGGACGTCGAAGATGCCACAACTAGTATACAATAAAGTATTGATCTCCCTCCCAACACATCTATTCCACTTGATACTCAGGTCCCTGATAAACAACGGAAGGAGGTCGGGCCTTCAGAGAAAAATAAGGAGTTTCAAGAGTCTGATCTTGAACAAATATATACCACCGACAGCGTGGGAAACACACTCACATGGGGCGACCAACAGATACTAGAGATGTTAGATGAGGTAGCAGACATATATGCAATCTCATATGATCAAAAGAGGAAGTCCATTGTGTAAAGGACTGCTAAGAAGAGAAAGATTACTGTGGACCGCTCCATTTTGGTTACCACAAAATAAAATTTGATCAACATAGCAGATGCTCGCACGTCTGAACTGATTGGCATGGAAAGAGCCCTCTCTTATGCTTCCCAAGATAGGGCCAGGAGGGATGAAAGAGAACTAGCTAATGTTCTGAAGGAACTGGAACACTTGCACCATCTTGTTGAGTATTACAAAGGCGCCACAGAGACTGCAGCATATTTGAAGAGTGAGTTTTTAGGAATTTACAACGAGTACAAGAAAGAAAGAAACCTGTTAAACGAAAATATAATTGAATTCCAGGAGGACACTCTCATGGCCCTCGCAGCATGCAAGGAGATGGAACAATGGCATGAAAGAGCGTTGCAAGCGGTGAAAATACTCAAATACATTGAGGCAGTCCCGCAAAGTCGAGAAAAGAAAGAACATGGCATTCAACTGATAGGCAAGAGTAGCCTTGACCGCATGAAGAGATACGCAGAATACTAGACTAAGATGTCTTGGGACCCACATCGAGAGATCCAAGAACAATATGCCAAGTGCCAGAAGCACTGGGATAAAATTAATAAAGTAATGAAAGATATCAAGCTCCCTGAGTTCGGCACCCCCAGTGAGTTTATCGACATAAGAGACGTGCTCAAGGTGTATGCCGAATAAGACTCCCTATGGACAAAAGAGTGCGCAAAGGTAGCCGATGCGAGGTCGGGACATGTGCAACAATTCACAAAACACTCGATTAGAGCTAAAACCAAGTTGCAATAGCTAAGTTCCACCCTGGTAAAGTACCGAGTGCATGCAACGGATATCAGAGGGATATATGCGACCCCAATGGAATAACGCAGATTCCCATGGGCCGAGACTTGTGAAGAACTGTTCATCAATTGGTCTGAATACGAAAGGAGTCATCCTTTCAAAGAAATATCCCAGGTAGACTAATCAAGAAATTGTTATGAGATAATTCCATGTGGCAACTTTTGTTTGGTTCAAACTATACTTAGCCGTTAAACTTCAGTTAAGCTTGAGATTATAAATAAAGGCCTCGACCAATTAATAAAGGTCGATTTTTTTTTGTAAGAAATATTTTCTTTCTGTCTGTTAAGAATTATTTTGAAGTTGTTATGAATTTAGAAGTCCTTCTAGACCAAAGACGAACTATTTTCATCAGATGTATGTGATTGGAGTTGGTTAAGAATTACCTCCTTTCCTGTTTCATGAATGTTGCAGTAAATGAGTAAGAGCAATTAATTTTGTTGTCAAGTTATTTGATGCAATGTTTTAATGTTCCTTGCTTTAAATGATGAAAGTAAATCATTGTTCTTCTATGTGATGAATGTCTTGGTAGATGAATTATTTTTCTTACCGTGACATTGATTATAGTTGTGTTTCTTTCTCTGTGCTAAGTAGTTTACCTCAACTATGTGATGAATGTCTTGGTAGATGAATTATTTTTCTTATCGTGACATTGATTACAGTTGTATTTATTTCTCTATGCTAAGTAGTTTACCTCAACTATGTGATTAATGTCTCGATAGATGAATTATTTTGCTTACCCTGATCTTGATCATATATGTGTTTTCTTTATTTTAAGTAGCTTTCTCAAACAACAGTTGGATGCTCTTTTGGTTAAAGTATTATTACTAAGCCCATTTGGCATAGGATCGTTGTCTACATGTTCGAGTAGCGGGTTATCCCAAGCTCGACCCTTTCCCAATAGTTAAAACTCGTGTCCTATCTTAGTCAAGTTGGTTTATACTGGCTTGCATCTCTTGTACCTGCCCCACCTAAGAGAAATTACTGAAAAAAACCTCTTAAATGAAGGAAGAACATTCACCAGTAAACACAAAAGCTCATCGATAATTTGGCTAGATTGTAAGATTTGGAGAACCATTCCACTCCAAACGCTACAGAGTCTAATTGGGCCTCGGTGGTGGGTTTGGTTCCTGCTGTTGAATCGGGGGATTTAAGCCCCATCAACAGAATTGGCGCTAGAAGAAGGTTCTGAGAATGAGTGGTTGAATATGTAAGTTATATGATATTTCAAGCAACCTATAGATTCGTAACAACCCGCATGCATGGCTAGTCATCCAACAAACAAACCACCTTTATCGAGTACTCCCGAAGTGGATAACTCACCCCACTCCAAAGAAGGACATCTTCACCATAAAATACCTTATGCCCTCCCTCATGAGGAACTGAATCAGTTCAAAAGGATTACCAAAGCCTACGCCTAGAAAATCAATGCCTTTCCTTTCACCCCCATCCTCCCTCGAAGAAAACAACAAAGAAGAATAGTAGTTTGCACTCCCAACGAAGTTTTCGTACACTCCGTCGAAGACTTAATAGACTTCGCGATCATGAAAATCCAAGAACCTCTTGACCTCATTCCCGAGATGTCAGTGGGCGACATCTCTGAAATGTACAATCTTTTAGAAGAGGAAGAGCCTGAATCCGTCTCTAAAGAAATGGAAGAGAACAACGATCGAGAAGAAGAGAGGGAAGTTCCACTTCCATACAACCAACCTTGGTTGGTTGGGGACGTCGTGGTCGTCCCTGGACGAGTACACAATCTCCCTCGGCACTCGGAAAAGTTGCTCCCCAAGTATGATCCTGAAACTTCAGGATCACCCGAAGATCATATCAAGAAGTTCATACTCGCGATCACGCTTATGAACGTTCAATATGGAGACGTGGTCTGGATACTTTTCTCCTACACGTTTGAGAACTTAGCTTCCACTTGGTATTTTAACTTGTCAGTAGGATCCATAACCAACTGGACTAGGTTCCAAAAGGACTTCCTAGACAAATTTGCGGAAGAGACTACTATGAGAGCCCTGATGGTTGAGCTGTTCACAGCCACCATGATGCCAAAAGAGAGGGTCAAAGATTTCAATCAAAGATTCATGACTATTTTAAATAGATTCCAACCCACGATGAAGCCTACTCAGGAGTTGCAAATTGAGGTTTATGTCAACGCGCTTCCGGCTTCTATTTCTATGTTTGTAAAAAGAGCCACCAAGCGAACCCTTGAGGAAAATTTTGAGGAGGCCAAGATGATAGAATTCCAGATGAAAGGATGTAAGGAAAGCCAAGCCTCTTTAGTAAAAAGGAAAAGTCATCTTCCACCCAGGAGAGGACTCCTTCTGACTAGGTCATCGGGGAAATTGACTGATCAAACTCCTGACAAGGCTGATGCGAATATAGAGGATCTACAGTGCATGGTTAAGAAGTTATCAAATGAGATCGTAGACATGAAAATAAGCGCATGAGAGGGAAACCAAGGCCAAAATCCCTATAAACCTTTCTTTAAGAGAAACCAACCTTTCAAAGAAATTGAACCTCCCCCAGCCAACTTAAACATTGACCTAGGGAATGTGGCATCTGATTCTTTTTGTACTTATCACCAGGAAAATCACTCTGAGAGGGAATGCCCCCAATGGGTTCATGCCATGAATTTGATGGCCAATCGCTTTTTGGATGGAGTCTCCCTAATTGAACAGTCGAGTAGTTCGACCATGGATATTGTCAACCAGCAAGAAGTTGACCCACCACGAGACACTGCCATGTTGATATGGGATCCCAACTTAATATTGCCTTCGGACGATCTGTTTAAGTCTCAAGAACAACCCTCGGAAGTTTCAGTAATGCAGACACGTAGCACAGGTCAACCCGGCTCGAGAGATATCGATATCACCTAGGCCTCAGAGGTTAAATTAACTCTCGATCGCCCAAAAACATCTCTCGCCCCCGGTAAAAAGCCTATAAGTATTCATACCCAGGAATCCCCTAAATTGGAGTACAACATAGTAGAAGATCTAAAGAAGCTAAAGGCTAATATATCAGTTATGGACATATGCAGGATTCCTTAGCAGAAAGACTTTCTGTTGTAAGCTTTGAGCTCAGTAGCAGACCCAATGACCGGCCAACCGTAAATACCTACACCAACGATAGGAAGGAAAGACCTTTTGTCCCACCTTTCCTTTTAACATTTGAAGTCTTCAACAGGAATCTTCACAACTGTTTGGTGGATTCCGGGGCGTCTTCTAATATAATGCCCGTGGCCGTTTGTAATAAATTAGGCGTTGTCCCCATCAAGAGTGATAAGCATGTGATACAACTTGGTCGTTTGTAATAAATTAGGCGTTGTCCCCCTCAAGAGTGATAAGCATGTGATACAGTCCCTAAGGTTGTGGGAGAACTCAAAGATGTGATGATCAAGATAGCGATACTCTTGCTGCATTTTTTAGTTTTTACAGATAAAATTGTGTATCACTATTAATATTATTTATACTCTAAATAAATAATAGCCTAAATCTGGCTATACTCTATCATTTCAAGTCTTACTCCTCTTCTTCTATTTTGTTGATAATGAAACATAAAAACCAAAGAAACCATCAACTCCCGGCCAACCATGGAGAACTCCTCGCAATGTTCTATTTCCAATGCATCGCACGATAGTGGGAATGACGCAATCTCCTATCAACTATCTGATCCACCTTCACATCCGTCAGCCAACATTCACTCC
>SNQJ01S0020572.1:67929-79277 GCA_010110895.2 Picea sitchensis | reverse complement strand
CAAGGAAAATACATATTATATTACATCAATCATCAATCAATCAATCCTTTGACATCAATCAATCACTTGACATCAATCAATCAAACCATTGGCATCAATGACAACATGATCCAACAGGACAACAAAAGTTTGACACATGCATTCACTTCTTGGTGTCTTTCAAAGTGAGGAATCTTCATGATGTTGAGAAGTGTGTACTACGTGAGGTTATGGGTCCATGCCTGAGGAATTATCTTTGAATTATTTCCTTTTTTCCTGGTCAGGTACTTATGTGGGGCAAGCATGTTGTAGACCTTCTTGTCTCCGAGGTTGAAGTCACTAAACTTCAACGCTGCTATATTTTCTTGATCTGCACAAACTGTGCATATCCCCTTCGGGAGGTACATAGTGACCAATTCATACTCAAAGTCTCTGGGCACACTGTCTCAATTTATTGCACTGCTCGGAGGTGGTAGATAGGTAGGTAAAATGCTCGGAATCAACTTAGCATTCACAATATCGTCTCTATGCTTGGTTCACTTCTCATTTGTGGGCCTTGATGGTCCGGCTCGAGCAGTGGACAGAGAGGCTGAAAATCCTCTCGTCAATGATGCTTGTAGACCGGTAGACAATCCTCTCTCCAGCATGACTCTTTCATTCATCAAGTCGAGGATTACTTCTATTACTGATTCTTCAACTGCAGTGAGCTCGTCAGACATACGCGCTCAGGATTAATAATATCGGGTTCACAATTAACTCAGATACTACACTAGAATAAACAACAAGAGGGAAATTATCACTGTATACAATTCACTTTGTCTACGGGCTCAAATTATTGGTTAGCAAAAGTGTTCTCCGTGCATGGCACGATGGGATAAATAAGCCACTCAACAACGGTTTTCTTGTAACGGGTATGAAGACTCATTGACTCTTGTTCTGTCCATTATGGCATGGTCCAACGGTCTGGTGTCGATATATAAATTCTTTTCGACCCGTTCGGAGTGGCATTCGAATGGATATATCAGTCCCAACGGCTATATTGCCTCGCCATGGCGAAGTGCCATGTGTTGTTGTTCTGATATCCCGACAAAGCTCCCATTCTGCAAATTTTCTGTCTGCAAAGTTCCCTCTAGAACCTTTTGTAACTTTTCAAAATTATCTATGTTCTTACTTAGCTTTCTAGCCTTTCTACCAGTGAGCTTCATCTCGGTAGTCCTTTTTCCATTCTGATTCTTATCTTCTTTGGACATAGTCACTTCGCGTTGTTGATATTCTTTCCTAGGATTCAAGATTAACACCTCTTCTTTATCCGAGATAGGTACTTCAGTCTCCTATGAGTCTTCTAATGTTCTTGCAACTTCGACATCTGGGTTCCTAGTGTTAAGTAGCTTCAATCTGTTCTCCTTTTCTTCAATCAAGTATGCGATCCTTCTAGTCATGAAGTCTTTTAACTCTTGTCTCTTCTGCTCCAAAACTTCTTCTTCTTTTCATCTGGCTTGATTTCTTTCAATACAAGGTTTCCCTAGTAACATGGTAAATAGGGCATGGTCCTCAATAAATTGAATAATCTCAAAATCTTCTTCTGTCGAAGTTCCATTGGCATTCATAGATATTTGAGTGAGATTTCCACATAGGTTTACCAGTTTTCCTCTGAGTATCCCCGTTCCTCTTAATGAAGGAATCATAGCAGCCCTTTTTATAGCTTCCCAAGTTCTCTCTGTCATGATATTCACTTGTGTTTCCTCATCTAGAACACAATCAATGTCTAAGTCTCCTATTCTTTCTTCAAGGCATTCATTGTCTTTAAATATCTCTAATAATCTAACATGTCGGTGGTCATTCAAGGTTTCTTTCATCTGTAGCAATACCTTCTCTGATTCTTTCTGGGGTTTTTCTATAGCCTTAGTTTTTGGATCTACCATAGGGTTTTCTTGTCTTATGTTCATAATTTCAATCTTAGCAATCATTCTAGGGCAATCCAACACTACATGGTTCATAGCTTTGCAACAAATACAACCAGGTCTTCTCCCAGGGCATGCCTTAACAAGATGTCCTGGTTTTATGCAGCTGTAACAGAGGATTAATCCTCTCTTTCTTTTAAATGATCCCCAACTTCTCCTATACTGTGCGCTAGGATCAGAGGAGATAACCTGCAATAAAGTATTTCTAGGATCCTGCATCCATTTGTCAGTCCAAACATTGTTTCTATGCATAGGTATAACATATCTTTCACTATTCTTATCAGATCTAGTCATATCAAATCTTCTTTCATCTATTAATACCCTAGTTTTCAAACTAGGATAGACTCTATTAAACATACCTAGATCCATACTATAGAAACAAAAATTTCCACTTATCTTACTTATACAGAGCACAAAGCTTCCAGATCTAAAACTTTTAACTATTCTTACCTTTATCATAGCACAGAGCTTTCATATATTACCTCTTTTTAATCAAGAATTCCCACTTTTACCTTCCTTAGGGCACACATCTTCCATATCTTACTTCTTTTCTTCAGATCGAACTTCTTTTCCTTAGAACATATCTTCTTAGGTCAAGTAGAATGTTGCGCACTAGGGAAATATATCTACGCACATATCTTTCACAGTTTCAGGATGGATCTTTGCACAAAGCTTCTTCTTTCTTAGTTCCCAACAATTACAGTTTTAGTCCTGACAACATAATCATTTTTTGGCACAGGGGCAGACCCAGGGTTCAATGTTACAACAACGCACCAACAAAGGCCTAACTACCGACCCTTTCGGAAACACCTACGAAGCAGATGAAGTCTCACCCGAGGTAGAGGCAAGGGTGGTTTCAAGACTCAGGTGTCTGCAACCTTAGTTGGGACACAGATATGTGATTATAGTACTTAATAAATCACTTATCACCTTTAGTTCCTCAATATACAATCAATAATCACTTCGCTGATAAAACAAGGCTTCACAACATTCACATTGATATAACGTACTTGAGCACTTAGCAAAAATAGATAGGTCAGATCTAGTAGATCAAGCACTCAACACATTCATATAGATCAGATATAACATTATTATACATCATTATCACTAAGAATAAGCGTATCTATCTAATAATCTCTAAGTACTTAGCAAAAGAAGATACAAACACATCCAGACAAGCACAAAGTAAGACAACATAGTGTTTATGTGGTTCACCCCCACCCTGGGGCTATTTCCACCAACTATTCTTCTTTATTGTCTCCAGTCAATTCAGTTACAAGCACAAAGCCATCAAAACCCTCACTCCGCACAGGACAAAAGATCTGTGCAGCTTGCTATATCCTTCTTCCTTGAGTTACAACATTAAGCCCTCCATAATCTACTACAAAGACCTGCCCTTAGCTATGCAAGTCTCTTATAGTCATGCACAAAGAACTTACAGACTCTATTTTCACTTAGCATACATTCACATCACATAGATGCACTATTCGACTCCTTCTTACATTGCCTAGCCTTCTATTTATACATACAAAATATGCCTAAACATGGGTAAACCCTGGGTTGACATCCCATTCCTGTTACATAATCCCCAAAACCCCAAAAGGACCCAAAAGTGGGACGAGATCCCTTGATCTCCGCTTCGTCTTGTGCTCCTCCTTCGACAGGCTGTCGAGTCCCAAAATAGGTCACTATGACCAAGAATCTCCCAAAACTTGGTCAAGGGACAACAAATGTCTACTTTCTTTAATAGGTTAGTTGCTTACTTGTCTATTCTTGCTTTTATAGTGTAGCTGCTTGTTTATTTACTTGCTTTCACAGGATAGTTGCTCATTAAATTTAAGTAGGTTAATTACAAGTAGTTTTCTATTGCTATTTTCTTATTAGATGAATAATTTTCTTTTTCTTATTGTTATGATTGAGTTATTTTTCTTTAGGTAGGGTTTTCATTTTCTTTCCTAGAACTATCCATCGATCCTTCGTTCAAGGGTTACTTAGGGTACATAGTTTGAGTTTCTTAGTAGGGTTTTCTCATTAGTAGTCTTTGCTTGAATAGATTAGCTCTTAGATAGCCACTTCCTTAGTTAGACTATACTACTACCAACCCTTCTACCTTGGCATATATTTTTCTACAACTCTAAGTTTACTTACCCCGGGTTGACAATTTAATTGAGGGTTTTTAGTGTGTTTTTAGTGCATATATAAAACCCATCATTTTTGGCGCCATTGCTGGGGAGTTGTCTCAAGGTAGGAAATAGTTAGGAAATAGATAATTTCTAGACCTTAGAATTATATTGGTGGAGGGGGAACTTTAAGACGAGAGGTAAGAACCTACACATCTGCCATTGCAGGCTCCCCCAAACCCAATGGTAGTCTTTCTTTTTGTTTTTGTTTACTTTCATGAATAGACCTATAGATCCAATAGGTAGATACATTAAATTAAATCAGACCTTTCAACCAAAGTTCCTTCCGATATTTTTGGGGGAAGGAACGTTCCACTCATAATCTCCATAGACTGATACCGAAAAATAGGATCTAGCTAATCAAATCAAAGAGCTAAAGAAGTCTCTGAAGAGACTAACACATGGAGCACTATAGAACAAGAAATTGAAGCATCAATCATATTGGGATAGGAGGCAAGACCACTCGAGCCTTATGAGGAACCAAACAATACAACCTTTTCTTTTACACCACCACCAGGAGATCCTAATTTTGAGGACATCATAGACCATGAACATGTGAATATTTTGTTTGATAGTTCAGCCAATGTAATTATCTCTCAAACTAACACAAAAACCTTGGCACCAATAGTGTCAACCAGCTGGAGTAGAGTCCCAGACATCCAATCAGTAGGAAGACCCTTCCATCAAAGGGAAACCTTGTTCTCTTCAAAGATAAAACCACCTAGGTACTCTCGTTTTGGAAATCAAACCAATATGGATGATCAAGAGGACCATAACAATGTAAGACACAAGGAAGAAGAAGAAACTGGAAACCAAACAAAAACTACCTTCGGGTTTCCGATTTTGGACACCACCCCAAATGTCAACATGAAGAATATTTCTCTCTCATCATTGCCCACCTTTTATGGTAAAAACAATGAATAACGAGACACCTTCCTATTTGAATTTGACATCTTGTGTAGGAGCTACAACTATGTACAAGATGCCCATAAACTAAAACTCTTTCCTTCCACCCTCAAAGACTCTGCACTAAGATGGTTCATGGGGTTGGGAGAATCCATTATTAGGTCTTGGGAAGCCATGAAAGATATATTTATTAAAAAGTACCAAGACTAATGCAAGACCAAGGAGTCTCGTAATGACATCTTTAAAATCGAACAGTTAGAAGATGAGACCCTCGAAGATTATATGGAACGATTTAGTTATATCTCCCAGAAGTCAAAATACCATGACCTCCCAGAGGATGCAATTAGGGATATTTTTCATAAGGGATTTTTGGAAGAATATCTAGAGATTCTTAACCTGATAGAATTAGGTGATATCTCCCATAAACCATTTTCTGAAATATGTGAAATGTGTAAAAATTACTCAAGGAGTAGAGCCAAAATAAGAAAGAATGTTCGGGACCCTTATAATAGAAACTTAAAACCAGTTAGTTCAGGTGGTATCACAAGAGCAGAGATAGGGAACCTTTTAGAGAACTTCAAGATAGATATATTAATCACAATAGGTTCCCATTTGGACACCCTAAAGATTAAAAAGAAACAGGTGGAGGAAAATGCAGCAATGAACATGTATTTCCCAAGATGCAGAAGGAAGCATTCCTCAAGGGAATGAGCATTAGATAACATTTCAGTTTGTGGCTTCTGCACAAAATACCACTCAATTGAGAAATGTCCATCATTGCCCAGTTTGTTAGCCATATATAGGAGTGGAGATCCCGGGGAGTCTTCTTATGCACCTAGGAGGCCATGGAAGCCTAGGAACCAGCCCACATACCTATATCTACAATCTCAAGTTCCACCCTATTATCAATAACAACAATAGTGGAACTCACCAGGTTAGAAAAACTGATCTACTCAGTACCAACATCCTTGGCTTCAAGGATGGAGAGGAGGAAATAACAGTGGAAACCCTCAAGCTCCACCTATCCCTATGTCCAACCATCCTTATCCTCAGTTCCCACCGAACACTCCGCGGCTTCTGCCAGGTTTTGTTCCACCACCTTTACCTCCTATTACACAACAACAACTGCTACAATATCAGAATGAAAGCTCCCCAAGATCGACACTATTACCAGCCCAACCAGTGCCGAATCCCAATAATAATCCCCCTCAACCTCTTCATAATGTTGAGATGTAGGCCTTCTTGACATATGTCATTATTTCTGTTCCATTATAGGAAATTCAACTTATATCGGGAAAATTTCTGAATAAGCAGAGACCTTCAGTAGTCATCCAAGAAGAAGAAGAAGAAGAAGAAGAAGAAGAAACCACCAAACAACCCACAGATGACACTAGGTGGGAATATGTTATTATTCCTAAGAACCAAGAACCCAAGCTTCCCCAAAATGAACCTTCACAAATTACGAAGGTCCCTCCTTATCCAGATCGAATGGTAATCGAGAAACCTACCACCTGACCATAATTTGACATCTTGAATGAATTGAAGAATATTTGTGTCAAGATTCCCCTGCTTCAAGCCATTAAAGACATTCCAATCTACAGTAAGGTAGTCAAATAATTGTGTATTAATAAGCCAGGTAGGAAGCAAAAGGACCCTCCTACAGTACATTTGGTAGGAGGACTTTCTTAGTACATATCAGAGTAGCCAAAACTAGCAAAATATGGGAACCCAGGAAATCCCATAGTGACCATAACCATTAATGAGGTCTCCATTGGAAACACTCTCATAGACCTAGGGGAAACCATCAATGTTATGACTGCTACTACCTTGGAACAATTACAGTTACAACCTCTTCTTCGGCCTACCCCAACCATTTTGGAATTAGAAGATAAGACTAGGTTCATACTTGAAAGAATTTTAGATGATATCATGGTTACTTTACCCTCATGGGAGTACCCAGTAGATTTTCTTGTCATTCACTCAAAGGATCCTACCAAAGGCCATCCCATCATTTTGGAAAGACCTTGGATAGCCACAACCAATGCATTTATTGGCTGTAGAGAGGGAGAAATGACCATCTCGAATGGACTCTCTATCCAGAAGCTCACCATTTACCCTCCAGCTCAAACTATCATGGAGAATATATGGTGGCTTGAATGTCCATACGAGAATGAGGACTGGAAAGAACCCATATTTCCAAGTGAGCATGCCTGGGCACTTCAGGATTACACAACAAAAAATGTGCTAAACCAATTTATTTCTGCTATCACATCTATGGATTTTCCACAATATTTTCCCCAATTTGAGTACATGTTTGGGGAAGAATTTCAAGAAAAATTGGACCCATCCATTTTTTCTTCGACATATTTTATCTTCGAGATATATGAGTCTACCATGTCTTATACTATGACCTACGATATTAGTCTAGGAAAATTTCTACATATAAACTCTAGCCTAGATGCAAAACAACAGAAATAGTTAGTAAATGTCCTTAAAGAACAATTAGGAGAATTCGCCTAGGAATACACTGACATGAAGGGTATACACCCTGACACATGTATCCATGACATATATACCCAGGGGGAAGTAACACCTATTAAGAAACCCCAGAGAAGGATGAAACCGACACTCAAAGATATAGTAAAAGAGGAGATCCAAAATTTATTAAATGTTGGATTTATTTATCCCATCTCTGACAGTAACTGGGTATCCCCGCTTGTAGTGGTTCCAAAGTAAGTGACTGGGAAATGGAGAATTTGTGTTGATTTTCAAGAACTCAACAAAGCCACCTAAAAGACTGCTTTCCTCTTCCTTTCATTGACCAAGTTCTGGATACCTTGTCTAGAAATAAGTATTTTTCCTTTTTAGATGGTTACATCGGGTAAAATCAAATTTTTATAGCCCCCAAGGACCAATAAAAGACTACCTTTACTTGTCCTTGGGACACCTATGCCTATAGGGTCTTACCATTTGGATTATGTAACGCTCTTGCCACATTTCAACGAGCAGTACTAGGGATATTTTCCAATATTATTCATGATTGTGTGGAGGTCTACAAGGATGACTTCACAGTTTATGGAAACACTTACCAGGAAGCCTTAGACAAATTAAAAAACTTCCTTATCAGATGCCAAGAAATGAATCTATCTCTAAGTCATGAAAAATGTAAAATGTTGTTAACTGAAGGAGTGGTTCTAGGACATCATGTTTCATCTGAAGGGATACAAGTCGATCCTGCAAAGATTGAGTTCATCATCAGAATTCCACTCCCCGATACTCAGAAATAGGTGAGAAGATTTCTTGGGCATGTCGGATACTACCGAAGGTTTATTGTAAATTTTACAAATATTGTTACACCTATGTTTGGATTGTTAATAAAAGATGCTGATTTTGTTTGGACTGAGCAGTGTCAAACTGCCTTTGAAACCTTGAAAGCTAAGTTGTCTGTGGCGCCAGTTCTTAGAGGGCCCAATTGGACTCTCCCATTTCACATATTTACTGATGCCTCTAACACCACAATAGGAGGAGTATTAGGGAAGAAAGAAGACCAACAGTCCTATGCCATTTATTTTGTGAGAAAGAACTTGTCCCCTTCCGAGTTAAACTACACAGTTACCGAGAAGGAATTCTTGGCAGTTGTTCATGCTATCAACAAGTTTCGTCATTACATTACAGGTTATAAAGTATTCATATATACAGATCATTCTGCCATAAGATTTCTCATGAATAAAACCATAACTAATGGCTGAGTGACTAGGTGGCTCATGTTATTGCAAGAATTTAATATCACTGTGCTTGACCGACTCGGAAAGGATAACATGGTAGATGATTTCCTTTCATGAATAAAAAATGAGGATGATGATGATATCCTTGTAGATGATAGTTTCCCATAAGAGCACCTTTTTTCCCTCTCTGTCAATACCCCATGGTTTGTGAATATGGAAAACTATATGGCTTCTAGGAAGTTACCATCTCATTTGTCACCTCATGAAAAGTGTAAAATTATTACATAGAGTGTTAATTACTCCTAGGTTGGCCATGACCTTTTTTGCACAGGTCCTGATTTGATTATTTGTACATGTGTCTGAGAGGATGAGGTACTATAAATACTACAAAGTTGTCATGATGGACCATGTGGTGGTCATTTTTCTGACAAACACACAACATATAAGGTGCTACATTTAGGTTACTATTGGCCTAGAATTTTCAAAGATGTTTCCAAGTATGTGAGAAGTTGTGATAGTTTCCAAAGGATAGGAATAATTATGTCAGCTGAAGAAATGCCCTTGCGTGCCCAAGTTATGATATAACCCTTCACAAAATGGGCCCTTGACTTTGTAGGACCAATTTCACCCATGTCTCGTAAAATGAACTATATTTTGGTTTGTACGGACTATGTCACCAAGTGGGTAGAGGAAAAATCCCTATTCAGGGCCACAAAAAAGTATGTTGTCGATTTCATCTATGAAGACATCTTTACCCACTTTGGTGTCCCTCATGAAATTGTTACAAACCAGGGAACTCAATTCACTTCCAAGCTGATGAAAGAGATAAAAGAGAAATATGTGATTAAACACTGTAAATCTTCTCCATACCACCCACAAGACAATGGTCGGGTATAATATACAAACAAATTTATGGAAGCTATCCTAACCAAGACTATTCAATTACGTCACCGGGATTGGGCTGATAGGCTTCCAGAGGCTTTGTGGGCATATCAGACCACCTGGAGGAACACCACTGGGCATACCCCTTATGAGCTAGTGTACGGGAAACAAGTACTTCTACCAATAGAATTCCAAGTAAGGACCTTCTGTATTGTGACAGAATTGGGATTGAACTTGGATGAGGCTCAGAAACAATGAGCCCTACAATTGAATGAGTTGGATGAGATCAGGCAAGATTCCATCCAACGAACAATACTAGTCCAAAACCAGAGGAGCAAGTGGCATGAGAGGTTTATTAAGAAGAAACACTTCCAACCTGGTGACTGGGATTTGTTGTTTGACTCTCGATTTAAAACCTTCAAAGGAAAACTCACCACCTAGTTGTTGGGCCCTTATGAGGTAGACATTGTATATGACAATGGAGCTGTAAAAATCAAAACAATTGATGATGGACAAGTCTCCTTTGTAGTAAATGGACACCGACTCAAATTTTATCATAAGCCCATTTCCAAAGAGGATTTTCTATAGGTCATGTCAACTGAAAAGGCATTGGCCTTAGTAGATGGGGCAGTCCCCCCTTGTTCTTGAATTTTTTTCTAAATTTTCTACTCTACATATGTAAATAGTTTTTGAATTTTGATTCTAGAGATTTCTATAAGTAATTATTTCACCAGGAGTAGAAAGTTTCAAGGAAATATAAAGGAAGGATTTCTCTTCAAAACATTGTTACACTTGAATTTTTTTGTCTGCTAAGCATCAAATGAATATTGACTTGCTGTAATTAGCCATATTTTTGCAACATTTTTCATTTTCTTAAGGCATTCCAAAGCAGTTGCTCTTGAAATTCTTCACCATTGTATAAAGAAGTGATACCATAACCATCAAGCTTAGAGGTCTCTCATACAAGTTTTTTCCAAGAAACCTGAGTAAGTGAGTAAAGTGTCTTTATTAAAGAGTGACAAGGAGGTATAATTAGCGGTTATTCATGGAAACATCATAATAACTACAAAAGAAGAAAGTTAGTTGAGCCTAGAGATACCTTTCTATTATTTCTTAATGGTACCTTCCACTACACACTAAATCACTTGATTATATCATATATTTAGATAGGACACGTCTTCTTAAGTACCCCTTACATCAGGACAATCACTAAGTAATATAAAGGAAAGTGATCATGTAACATAAATTCCATCCCAATTGAAAAACAAATAAAGAAAAGTTGTTTTCAGAGTTGTTCCCCCATCTTCTTGCATAAATAAATCATATACTAAAATCTTAAAAGATGGAGGACCAGTCTCTTAGGGTATAATAGGATAACTTGTTGGGATACTGAACAGGTCTGCTGGAAGCAGGTACCGACCTGTGGTATGACCAGGTAAACCCATCGGAGTACTGAACATGCTTGCTGGTAGCGGGGCATTCTACCTAGTGAGGATGGTAATCTGACACAAAAATAAATAATAAATTTAAACTTGTCCTAATGTACGACATTACTTGCAGACAAATCTAACATGAAGTATGTATGGTTAAGCTAAGGTTAATGAACTCCATAAACTTTCCATTGGGAACTAACTCTAAGACTATCTTGACACTCTCTTGCCTACCTCTTCTTATATATATATATATATATATATATATATATATATATATATATA
>SNQJ01S0020572.1:12367-67919 GCA_010110895.2 Picea sitchensis | reverse complement strand
TATATATAGGATCTCTTATCCTATAGGTGGGGCCATATTCTAACCGTCTCGTTAGACCAATCTGTGAAATTTATCTTTACACTTTACAAACTGTAAATCTTCGGCTATTGGGAGAATTGATTGGTTTCCTATACTTTTGATTGTGAGGTGTCACAATAATTAGGTGTGGGGGAGGGGTTCATGAGTTGAAAAATGATCATTTCCTAGAGAAGTAAAAATTTGTAAATTTTTTGTATTATTTTCATGATACAGGTTATTACATCAATAGTCATTTTATTTTTGAAATGCTAAACTCCTGTGTGCTATAAATTGCTGAACATATACTTAACAGACCACTCTATCAGTTTATTTTTTTTGTTACAAGCTGTACATTGTAGGTTTGACATTTCATGTCCTATGCAAGAGGATTGAGTGAGCATGGTGGAAAAATAAACAACAAGGGAGCATTCTACCTCTGCTCTTAACCACTGTGATTGTCAAAAACATTTGAATATTGCTGGCTATCCATTACAGGAGGTAAAAATGTATTTAACACAGAGGTGTCGTATGAGGTGCCGTATGAGGTTCCGAATGAAGTGCCATATGAATTTACACACCAGTAACTGTCCACAATTCCAGGTAACTAGGAATCAATGAAATTTAATTGAATTGGTTGCAGGAAATTAAGAGTGAGGATGCAAACTTTAGAAATTGATCTAACTGCACATCATTTTCCCCCAAAAACGTGCCTTTGAATTTGAAATTTCCCACACATGGAAACTCATGCGTGCATGTGTGAAACCAACTCCACCCTAGGCACATTCAAAAATGGTCTAGGGTTACCTATTATCCCAATTCACCTCTACCATTTTCCTTGCACCTGTCTTAGAGAACACACTCAACCTCTGTCATTCCTTCCCCTATTCAAATT
The DNA here is from genome assembly GCA_010110895.2 of Picea sitchensis. Lineage (NCBI taxonomy): Eukaryota > Viridiplantae > Streptophyta > Pinopsida > Pinales > Pinaceae > Picea > Picea sitchensis. Next base: position 67,009 of record SNQJ01S0020572.1, on the reverse strand, counting down.
ATGCTCAGCCCTTGCTCAATTTGTGCCATTCCTTGGCCTGATCACACCCTCTCTTGGTGAATTTCACCTTTGTCTATTTCTTCACATCATCACAATGCCCAAGAGGTATGAACCCTCTTCCTATGCATATATTTTCTGCATTCCCAAGTTTGCATAGTACATACAGGTGTTTTTGCACGCAGGTTGGGGGCCATTATTATCCCACTCGAAGGGCCACGATGATGGAATCTCCATGAAATTTTACCTCTGTTTCGATGGGAAGACAACGTGCGTGGGGTCTCTTACCTTTGGGTTATCATAAGAGTCCATTGTTGTAGCCACAAAGCTTCCAAGAATGGGAGATAGATGGTTCAAAAACCACCAACTGCTATGCTCAAGTTATAATAGGGTTTTTAAGCCCGAATTCCATAACATCTCAGGAGAAAAAGGATATTCCAAGGAATGGGTAAAAGAGGAATTGATCAACCCTCTCATAGTCATCACCAGGTTGATCACATGCGAAGGTATACATTTCACTTTCAAAGCCTATCATTTCAGATTGCTAGCTCATTTTCAGTTCAAAAAACCTTTGAATTTTCCATTATACTTTCTAAAGAGCTTGGATAATATGTCCTCTCAAGTGAGGAAGAATGTAACTAACCCCCATAACAACTTCTTTCACCATGGCCTAATCAAACTCCTTGTCCTAGCCAAATTAGATAAACAGGGGAAAACTTGGGATGCATTCATCTATCAATTTGAAAACCCTCACTTGACAATTAAGACTGGTAAAAAGACACTTGGTTTAAGGACCATTTATCCATCCAAGACTCATTCTCCAAGGACTCCAAACCCCTTTGCACAAACTATTTTATTACTGAAACAATTCAAAAACCTTGTTGACACCCCTACATCCTCATCGGGTAAAAAGACTAAGAGTAAAGATCAAAATAATCCTATTGCTAATATTCATATGCCTTCAATATATCTTGATCCCACACCTAAAAAGCTCCAAGAAGTGATTCAACAAGACTTTCCTACAATTCTCACAAATAGGAGAGGAGCCAATCGATTTAATAAAGGACCCTTTCAAATACTACCCGGAGCACAAGGGAAAAACCTTATGCAAAACCCTTGCCTACTTTGGACCCTATCTAAGTGTCCTCCGACCTTGAGATCTCTCACAAGAGACTTAGGAAAGTTTCTACGAATGAATTATAGCCCCAAAGAAAGACAAAATCAGAACCTACCTCTCCTTATCAATTCCCTATTACTCCCACTTCACCAATGCCTACCCCAGATCCTAAGAATGATAGATTTTCCACATATTCCAAAGGGTCTAAGCCTTCCTCCGATATCACCGATTTTGTGCCAGCCATTGAGAAGCTACAAAAAGAGAATTTTTAGCTTATGCAACAGTTGGAAGAAAGGAAGACAATAGACACACATCTTCACCATGATAATTCAATCCTCCAAGAAAAGGTAAACTCCCTTCAACGTTTGGTTGATGAGATGACCAAGTCCAACTGTAGTCTCAGAGAACAACTAAAGCAACACAAGAAGCATACGACAAAGTCTTCAAGCAAGAAGGAGAAGATTCTAAAGCTGATCCTCCTTAGCAAGCTTAGTCATGAGGGGAAAATACTTTTTTGTTTGCAGTGGGACTTGCAAAATCATAAGTGTGGGGGTAATGTTGGGCCCGTGATATGATCGATTTTATGACATCAATTAGATACTTTTTTCAAATGTATATATGCGTTTTCATGTTTTGACGAAGTTTTTGAAGAGTTTTTGTGCCAAAACGCTATGATCCACACCAGGTATGCATAATTCATGTTTTATGATGATCTTGAGTGTAATTTATTATGCTTTTATGTTTCTAGGAATCTAATTCACATTTTTTGGTGTCACAGGGAAAAATCGCAACTTGTTTTTTCTTTCGACACTCATCCTGGTACTCCATCCGACACTCAGTCCGGTATTCCATCCGACACTCCATCTTGCACAAAAACAATGGGTGATTTGGAAGTTATGGTATTGGTGGCCAGTGATGGGCGAATCAGAGACATGGGTTTTTCTCGTTGGCCTCCAACTACTGAACTCTTGACAATTTGATTTGGGTTGTTATGTTAGGCGATTATTGACTCGCCTCATTTTGACAGTTAGGGCATCTTAAATGAAAATTATTGTTTTTAGAAGAGGATCGACCCTCCAATGGTCAACCTCTCAGCCTGTAAAGCTTATAAATACTACCTCAGTGGTCAGACAATAGTTAAGAAGTTAAGAAGTAGAGAGTTAGAGAGAAAGACAATTTTTAACTCTGTTTTGCTTTGCCAGACTGTGTAAAACCTGCATTTTTAGTTTTAATGGTGAATTCTCTTTGTTGAAGTTTGTGGTGTGAATATGAAAAGTAACCACGACTTGCTAGGGGGCCCACCAACAGTTTGGGTAACTATCCTATGATTTTTCTTGTGAATTAGATAACATAGATGTCTTTTTATTTCATTTTTTGTACATGAATTGTTATTTTGCTTCTTTGCTTTATAAATTGTTGTTTATGATTTAATTGATTTAATTTAGTTTTGCAGGTTATTATGAAGGATMTTGTTGATATGCAATGAATTTTTAGTTAGTATAAGCAAGCTTTCAATCTTAKATACTAACCGTGTGTGTAGCTAGACAATAAATTAAGTTTTCTTTTATGCTGAAATAGATGATAAAAACAGAGTTTTAAAACGAAATTTTTAATTCATGCTTTCTTTGACAGGGTTCGGTGGATGGATAGTCATTAGCATTTAGTTTTCAATTTTAATTTTCTGATCTAGTTGCCATTTAGCTTTATTTATTTAATTTGTCATTTTCTTGCTCATTTGCTTTCTTTTCATATGCTAAAATAATGTTTAAATTCTATTTATGAGTATTTCCTCTTTTTGCAATTTGAATTGTTAAGATAGGACTAGTTTAGTTTCCTTCATGCATTTTCTTTCTTAGAGCTAGGTTGCAATTTCAATTTGTAGTTAATTATTGAGTTTAGTGTAGTATGAATTTGCTTCATTAGTATAGAATGAAATTGAGTTTATTAGCATAGTCTCATTATACTGTTGATGATTAATGCGTGATCACTAATCACATGGATATGTAGGATAATTGATGTTGTTCCCATAATGGATAAGTTCTCACTGGATTGTCTAATTCACACTTTTCACTTTGATATTGAAGTCAATATCGAGTTTATCCCTCTTGAATTATCGTTCATTGTCAAGTGCCATCGCGATATTATAAGACACCAGAGATATAACCATCAACACTATATTTGAGTTTTTCTTGCTTTCATAGATTAGAAGATAGTTTCCTTGCTTTTGTAAGATGGATAGTCTTCTTGCTTTGGTAGATTAAAGAGTAGTTTGCTTATTATAGATTATAGATTAGTTGTTAATTCCTCTTTCTTTCAATTAAGTAGATTTCCTTTCATAACTTAGAAATAGTTGTGAAGTTTTATTTAAGAATAGAGTTCACTTGTCTCTTATCTTAGTTAGTTGCTTATTGAGTAATATTAATTAGTTTACTTGTTGTAGAAGTTATCCTAGGTTAGTTAGTTGTCTACTTGCTTTAATAGGTTAGTTGCTTACTTGTCTATTCTTGCTTTGATAGTGTAGTTGCTTGTTTATTTACTTGCTTTCACATGATAGTTGCTCATTGAATTTAAGTAGTTTAATTACAAGTAGTTTTCTATTTCTATTTGCTTATTAGATGAATAATTTGCTTTTTCTTATTGTTATGATTGAGTTATTTTGATTTAGGTAGGGTTTTCATTTTCTTTCCTAGAACTATCCATCGATCCTTCATTCAAATGTTACTTATGGTAGATAGTTTGAGTTTTTTAGTAGGGTTTTCTCATTAGTAGTCTTTGCTTGAATAGATTAGGTCTTAGATAGCCAATTCCTTAGTTAGACTATACTACTACCAACCCTTCTACCTTGGCATATATTTTTCTACAACTCTAAGTTTACTTACCCCGAGTTGACAATTTAATTGAGGGGTTTTAGTGTGTTTTTAGTGCATATAGAACACCCATCAATAGCAATTCATTGTTTTAGTATCTTCTCTAGATTACTTAGAGCTTGATCAAAGTCAGTGCCATAAGGGGTGAAATCGTCCATGTAGACTTCTAGTCCTTCATTAATCAAATAAAAAAATATCATTAAAATAGCTCTGTGGAATGTAGATGGAGGATTACATAATCCAAAGGGAAATACTCTATATGCAAAGGTAGCCCAGGGACATGTAAATGTATTTTTATCTTGGTCTTCCAAAGCAATCTGAATCTGATTATAACTACTAAAGCCATCTAGGAAGGATAAAAAATTCTTCCTTGCTAAAGTATCAAGGACCTGGTCAATAAAAGGTAGGGGAAAGTGGTCCTTCTGGTCAGCTTTATTGAGTTCTTTGTAGTCTACACAAATTTGCAACTTTCCATTTTTCTTGGGGATGATTACTAGTGGAGAGACCCACCAATTGTCTGAAATAGGATATATGAAATCTACATCCAACAATTTCTGTAATTCTTCTTTAACAACGTCCCTGAGGTGAGGATTCAATATTTGTTAGGGATGTTGGATGGTTCAGTCATATTTTTCAATATAGATATGATGTGTACAGAGTTGGGGATCAATGCCCTTCATGTCAAGATATTCCCAAGCAAAAGCCCGCTGATATTTAGAAAGGATCTGAATCAAGTTTTACTATTGTTTCTCATTCAAATTAGCATTAATATTCAGAAACTTCCCTGGTGCAACTTCAACTGAAATTTTGTTATGGACAACAGTAGTGGGAATATGTTGCTCCATCATTTCTTCCATAGGATCTCCATGTGATTCATTATATAAAACAACTTTTAGCATTTGACATGATGGATTGCCTATAACAGCTGGGCTATTAATGAAGCTACTAATCACATCATCTTCTAGTTGGTTTTTGAGTCCAAGAGATACTTCTAGTGTGATAGGAGATCGTAGGTTTTCTTCTGGATATCTAGGTGGTTGCAACTGCTGATGTATAATAGGAAGAATTGGTTTAGCTAGAGGATACAGGGTAAGGTTCTTTGTAGCATTTTCTCTAGCAATTGTCAAGTTGCCTATGCGACACCCTATGTATGCATCTACTGTTTCTAGCCACGTTTGTCCCAATATCAATGAGTGTCCATCGAGTCTACTTCTTGGGTTGATAAATATGAAATCAACTAGGTATTCCCAAGAGTCGACTGAGATCGCTATGTCTTGTAATGTGCCCACTAGTTTAACCACCGATTTGTCAGCCAATTCAAACATAGTTTAAGTAGGTTTGAAGGAGGTGATACCCAAGACATTACAAGTCTCGATGGTCAGAGTGTTAATGGCTACCCCCAAATCCACTAGTGTATTTGGAAAAAACAACCCTGTATCTGAACTATTACCAAGGGATTCCCTAGGTCTATATACTTGACCGACTCCTTCTTTCCTAGAATAATATCAGACAAAGTTCCTACCACATGAACAATTGACAAACTTTTAGCTTTCCTTACAGGATTATTCCCACATAATTCTTTAATTGTTTTTGCACAAATTGGGATGTCTTGTAGAGCCTGTAGGAGTGGGATCTTAACATATAGATTCTTTAGTTCCCCGACAATACCGAATTTAGGATATACAACTGGTTTTTCTGTCATTAGCCTCTCGGGAAACGGGGGAGGAGGAATTAGGTTTTCATTAGGATTCTCTTGCTCGACTGTGTTTTCCCCCTATTCTTCTTATTCTGTTATAACCACAGTTGATGGTTTTATTACTGGTTGTATATTATTTTCATTCTCCTGTTCTTGGTGAATGTTACTTTATTTAGGAGAAATTATATGCCCTGACCTCAACCGGAGTTCATTGCACCCTACAGAGTTGATTTCACCCTCAAAATTCATGACAATTTGCACGAGCTGGGTTGGTCTGTTATTCGGATTTGGGTTGGGTTGAGATGGTAGTTGAGGGAACATTTGAGGTTGAGGGTTCTGGGGTAATTGAAGTGGAACTTGTAAAGTGGGCTGATCTTGGGGATCCATCCCCATGGGTTGATTGGTCATTCCCATGGGGCGCTGGTAGTTTTGATTCCAATTGGGGGCTTGGGCATCTATGTTAGTCCACTATGAAGGATATGGGTTATTATTTGAATTCTGTTAGGATGGGGTAGGGTATTGGAAGTTAGGCCAGGTGGGATTTGCAGCTGGTTTATTTGTCCAGGGTGCAGTAGGATATTGTTGGGACTTCCAGGTGGGGTTAGCGAATGGTTGGCCCTGCCATGTGTTTCCAGAATTATGCTGCTGATTATACTACCCAGAAAAGAAAGAAGAGGGATCTTGTAGTGTACTTGGGGGACGGGCCTACCAATGGTGATGTTGAGCCATCATATATACCGGTTCTGTTTCCTCTTCCGCTTCTTTAAATACAAATTTTAGTCTTGGGAGTGATGGACATTTCTCTGTCGCGTGGTCTTTGGCACAAATGGCACAAATCCAAACCAAATCCAAGGGACATTCCCTCATACCATGTTTCCTTTTGCATCGGTGGAAAAATATGGCCAAGGACTGTTCTCCTTCTACTTGTTTCTTTTTATCCTGCATAACATCCAATTATGTAGTCAGAGTACTCAAAATTTCAGTTTAAAAGTTTTCTAAAAGATTACCAACTTCTGCTCGGGTGACGCTCCCTATAGTAATGTTACTACTTCTGGTGATGTGGGCTTGTATTCCTGATCTGGTTCATGTACTTCGTCGTGAACACCTGATGCATAATTGGATGATGTTATCATATGTTTCCTGATAAATATCACCTTTTCACATTAAATTCAATGTTTCTACCCATTTATCCTTCATACCTTTTATTAGAGTGGCTTTAAGTACTTCACTTGGGAGTGTACCATAAGGTGATCTCTGCAAGTTATATTGAAACCTTTCAATATATTCTTCTAATGATTCATTTTCTTTTTCATTCATTTTAAAAATTTCATCTTTTAGATCCCTGGTTCTATAGTAATATTGATACTTTGTAAGGAAGGTTTGTTTCATTCATCCCATGAATTTATGGTTCCTCCTCATAGTCCCATAAACCATCGTAAATATTCTCCTTTCAAGGTGGAAGGAAATAGTTTCACTTTCTGGGGTTTATAGGTGTAGTCATAGCCTCTACACAAGACATCAAACTCGAATAAGAACACATCAGGGTCCTCTGATATCAATCCATGAAAGGTTGGAATATTCTGTAGTGGAATGGTTTTCATTGGGGCATTAGCAACCAGATCAACTATAGGATATTCCAAAGTGGAAGTCTGGGTCCATGGTTGATTTGGTTGTGCCATTTGGTCGAAGATATGCCAATAATCTTCAGGGATTTCTTGGTATTTCACAACTCAACACCATGAAGTTTGAATATCTCTTTCATGAAGATGTTGGCAATATCTGTTTCCTTGCAATTTGACTTGACATGTACGAATTGAGAAAATTTTATCAGTTTGTCCACAACTACCATGATGACATCATTCTTTTTGGTTGATCTTGGTAATCCTATGATGAAATCCATGGAGATGGTTTCCCATTTCCATTCGGGAATTGGTAGGGTCTGAAACAACCCTGCTGGGTGTCGGTGCTCAACCTTGACTTGCTGACACTCTAGACACTTAGATAAGTAATCGACTATGTCCTTTTTCAATCTGGGACAATAGAATAGTTTCCTAGTGGTCGTGATCATTTTATGATAACCAAGATGGCTAGTATATGGTCTTTTGTGTAGTTGATCCATTATGAATCTCTTCAAGTCATCATAACTTGGGATATACAATATTCCCTTGTAAGTCAGTAGGCCATCATTAAGCATATGATATCCTTCATACTTCAGCCCTGTGGGCTCTTGCTTAAGTATGATGTCATGGTCTTGAAACATTCATCTGCTTCTTGTGCAATTTTGACCCTTTCTTTGATGTTCGATTCACTGACGCTTACAACTGCCAAGTGAACTACTTTCATACTTCTACTAAGGGAATCAACCACCCTATTCTCCTTTCCTTTGTTATGTTTTATTTCAAAATAAAACTCAATAAGGAGAGCCATCCACCTATCTTGTCTAACATTGAGTTTTGGTTGGTCAAACAAATATATCAACCCACTATGGCCTTTCCTAAGCACAAACCTTCTACCTAAGAGATAATGCCTCCACATTTTTAAACCATGCAATATGGCAACCAATTCCATATCATGGGTCATGTAATTGAATTCATTCTCATTCAATTTTATGGATTCGTAGCAGATAACATGTCCTTCTTGCATAAGGACTCATTTGAGCCCTTCCTTGCAGACATCTATATAGATAAGGAAGTCCTTGTTTTGGTCTGAAATATTCAACACAGGTGCATTGGTTAGAAGGTATTTCATCTCTTGAAATATTTCTTCACATTCTGATGTCCAATTAATTTAACCGCCTTTTTTTTGAAGGGAGGTGATTGGGAAACCAATCTCGGAGAATCCTTTTATGAATCTCCTATAGTATCCTTCTAGGCCCATAAAGGATATGATATCAGATACATCCTTTGGGGTAGGGTAATCCATGATGGCTTTGATATTGTCAGGATTGACTACCACTCCTTCCTCAGAAATAACATGGTCTAAGTAATGGAATTATTTCTGGAAAAAGTCACACTTACTAAGCTTATCATAGAGCTGATGTTATTTTAGCACTTGGAGTACTAGCTTAATATGTTCTTCATGTTCTTCCTTATTCTCAGAATAGATTATGATATCATTAATGAAAACCAAAATAAACCTATCTAAGAACGTTCTGAATATGTTATTCATTAATCACATGAAGTGGCTGGTGCATTGGTAAGCCCAAATGGCACCACCACAAATTCATAGTGACCATTTCTTGTCCTAAAGGTTGTATTGTGGATGTCTTCTCCTTTAATTCAAACCTAATGGTACCCAGACCTCAAGTCAATCTTGGAGAATATTGTAGCACCCCTTAGTTGGTCAAACAAGTCATCAATCCTTGGAAAGGGATACTTATTCTTGATCATCATCTTATTGAGATGTCTATAATCTATGCACAGTCTGAGACTGCCATCTTTATTTTTCATAAACAAGGATGGTGCTCCCCATGGAGAGACACTAGGGAAAATGTATCCTTTGTCCCACATCTCCTTCAACTGTAGTTTGAGCTCAACTAGCTCTGGTGTACTCATTCTATACGGTGTTCTAGACATTGACACTACTACTGGTACAAGTTCTATTGAAAAGTCAATCTCCCTTCTTGGAGGTAGACTTTGTACCTCTCCTAGGAATACATCTTTATATTCTCTTAATATGGGATGGTTCTCTAGGTTTGGTTTGTCATTCTCAACAAAGTTTAGTACTTGTATTGCATACAAGGGACACCCCTTTCTAAAATACTTCTTCACTTGGAGGGTTGATATTTGTCTCACTAAGATAGGATTTTGAATCCCTTTTAGGGTTACCCTTCTTCCTTATTCATTTTCACACTCCAAAGTTTTATTGTAATAGTCCAATTTGGTTTTGTGGCTAGTTATATTGTACCAGGAGTAGTGTGTTCTAGACATTGGCACTACTCGTGTAACAATCCAATTTGCTTTTGTGGCTGGTTCTATTGAAATGTCAATCTCCCAGTGGTTAGTTGTACCAACCATGATTTAACATATTTAACTTGTTGTAATTTACATTTCTCAACAATTTGAGGGGAAACATAACTCAAATTAGATCCAGGGTCAATCAAAATAGAAACATGATGAGTGGAAATCGTACCTTCCATCTCCACCACTGAAGCTTGATGGTCAACTTGTCTATTATCCAAGGCTGCATAAATTTGTGGTATTCTCCTAGCCACAACATTGACTGTGGTAGCCTCTTGGATGTTGTATCCCCTCTTATTTTTTTTTGTCTATGTAGACAAGCACTCAGTAGATGTTACCCTCCACAACCCCAACATTTCAAGGGTTCTCTCTTCAGGTTACCAGTCTTACTTGGAATTGCTCCAAATGGTTTATTTCCACTCTGGGATGGAATTGTTTTTTGATACACACTTCTGGTAGGAAGGATCATCCTATATCTCTTCCCATGGTTATTAAATCTTGAGGATTTAAACCCCTTCTTCTTGAATCCTGATTTTTTTTTCTTCTTCCAGTCTTCATGGGGTTCTTCCTTATTCTTGAATTTCTCATAGAAATACCTTGCCTTTCAAATAGTATATTATAAAGTCTTTCTCATAAAACTCAATTCTATCCCGGTAGGATTGAGGTAATCCACTAATAAATCGTTGCATCTTTACTTTTTCATCCTTTATGTAGGGCACATACCTCATCAGCTCAAGAAATTTGTTGATATATTCATCTATGGTGAGTTTTCCCAGCTTGAGTTCATAGAAATCCTTAGTCTTCCCATCAAAGTAATTTTTTGACAGATACTTCTTGAAATATTTCTCAAATTGTTTCCATGACAAGTACTTCTCATGGAATCCTTTCACATTCCGAAGGTCTTCCCACCAAATGGAAGCTTTCCTATTCAGGTTGAAAATGGATATCCAAGCCTTTAAGTTTTCAGAGTAGTCATGGAATCTGAAGTAATTCTTCAAGCCAAGTAGCCAAGCTTTGACATACTTTTATAGACTCCTACATGTATTTCGATTGACAACACGATGAAAAATACGTTACACTACAATGAACGAAATGCTCCGTCAATGCATATCGAGGATGTTTATAAATCTGTCAGAGAACAAGGTAGAAATCAAATCCTAGTGGAAACCTTTATAGGCCAAGCTGCAAGATGGTGGGAAATACATTCCCCACATCTATGAACATGGACAACTGTATCAAATTACTTTTTAGAATTTTTTGGAGAAAAGAAACTATCCAAAGCAGCCGACATCCCTATCTTCAAGGTTGGGTATGGCCCAGTCAAAAATATTCAACATTGTGAGAATGAATGGTGAAAAATAGGGTATATAGATGAACAGGTATGGCTGCACATGTTCCAAAACACACTAGATGAAATACCAAATAAATGGTAAAAAATCAAAGAAGCATGTGGCCATACACTCAATTGGTCCAACATCAAAGAATTTTTTATCAAAGACTTTAAAATTATTTTGGAGGAGGAACATCTAAGAGAAAAAACACAACAAATTAAAATCTTATGAGAAAAAACAACACCAACTCTATAAAAGGAAAAAAGGAATATGACGGTTGACAAAGGATCAAAATCATATTTCCACTTTGTTTCAACAACATGAAGAATCAATATGGAAAATAGAACCTATCTTGGCTAGAGCTTTCGATGGAAAAGTAACCACCCAATGATGGAAAACCATGTAAAATCAACATTAAAATCTAAGGAAGAAAATGAAGAAATTGAACAACTCGAATTTACAGAGAGCTTCACGAAAATTGAAGAAAGTGTTGGCCCTTGACAAAGTTTTGAGGAATACTTGGTCATATTTGACCGTTTTCGGTACTCCGACATGCAATCGGAGAAGGAATGCATGGCGAAGATGAGATCATGGGATCTCCGCCCCTTTTTTGGGATTTTTGGGCTTTTTGGGAATATTGTAATGGGAAAGGGATATCGAACCTTATTTAGGCCTTTTGTATGTATAAATAGAAAGGTCATATCTACAGAAAAAGAGATCAGATTTGAAGGGAAAAGGTCAGATCTGCAGAAAAAGAGGTCAGATCTGAAGGGAAAAGGTCAAATCTACAAAAAAAGAGGTCAGATCTGAAGAATAAAAGTTTAGATCTGCAGAAAAGAGGTAAGATCTGTAAGCTCTGTGCTCTGATAATGGTAAGAATAGTCAAACCTTTTTAGATTTGGAAGCTTTGTTCTCTGTAGAAGTAAGATAAGTGAAATTTTTTGTTTCTAAAGCATGGATCTAGGTATGTTTGATAGATTCTGTCCTATAGATAAAATAAAGTTTGATATGAATAGATCTGATAAGTATAGTGATAGATATGTTATACCTATGCATCGAAAGAATGTCTAGACTAACATGTGGATGTAGGATCCTAGAAAGAGCTTTTTGTAGGATCGTCACCATGATCCTGGTGCACAATATAGAAGGAGTTGGGGGACATCTAAACAAAAAAGAGGATTAACCCTCTGTTATAGTTGTATAATACTAGGACATCTTGCTAAGGAATTCCCTAGGAGAAGACCTAGTTGCCTCTGTTGCAAGGCTATGGACCATGAAGTCTTGTATTTCCCTAGAATGATTGCTAGGCTTGAGAAGATGAATATGGAGAAAGAAAACCTCGAAGGAGATCAAGAGACCAATATTATAGTAGAAAACTAGAAAGAATCAGACAATATATTGTTACAGATGAAATATACCTTGAATGAGAACCGACATGTTAGGCTATCAGAGATATTCAAAGAAAAGGAGCATATCAAAGCAAGAATAGGGGACTTTGAAATTGACTGTACTCTTGATGAAGAAACACAAGTGAACATTATGCCAGAAAGAAATTGGGAAGCTATAGGAAAGCCTGCCATGATCCCTTCCCTATGAGGAACAAGTTTCTTCAGAGGAAAGCTAGTAAACCTATGTGGAAGGCTCGCCCGGATACCTATGACTGTCAATGGAACTTCGATAGAGGAAGACTTTGAGATCATTAAATTTGTTAAAGACAACGCCCCGTTTACCATGCTCATAGGGAAACCTTGGATTGATAGAGAACAAGCCAGACAAAAAGAAGAAGAAAAAGTTTTGGAACATAAGAAGCAAGAGTTAAAAGACTTTATGAATAGAAGGATCGTGCACTTGATTGAAGAACAGAAGAGAAGATCACAGATATTTAATATTAGCAACCCCGATGTCAAATTCAAAAAATATTAAAGAGGCTTATGGAAATGTTGAAAAAGGCGCCCGAGGTTACAAGGTAGCCTCTATCAAGAGTGGCGCAGTGCGCCTCGCATGTCAGATGATAGCAGGGAAGATGGTATGCAAGAATAGACATACACAAGTATCTATCTTTGTAGTTGACCTCGCAGGGAAGTGCGTAGAGGGACTACAAATGAATTGGGAAAAATATTTGGTATAAGAGGGACTACAAATAGAGGGACTACAAGTGATAGAAATTGACTGTAGAGAAGCCCAGGACCAGGGGCATGACTTCCACTTTAGTTGGCTGCTAATATTGATCGCCTTTGTTGCATGGGAGCTACCGGAAGGCACAACCTTCCCCAACCTCGACCCATTCGAACCATTAGCTGTGAAGTTCAGTACCTTATGGTACTCGACCAACATGAGCAAGCAGTGGCAATCAAATGACATTTTTCATAGATACTATATCCAACTGAAAGCGACCATAGGGGTTGAACCTCGCATAACCCCGAAAACTTTACAAAGGTTTCGGCCTTTGATAAAGTTCAACACAGACCGCCACTTTATATACCTAACTCCACATGCTGATGAACACCAAGAACAACTTCAGTCCTATTATAATCTAACCGAAGAAATCCTAGAAGAAATCACCAAGGAATGGTCGGTGGACCTCCTTGTTCCAGCAGATCCAGTGGACATTTTAGATATTGACAGCCTAGAAGATGCGTAGGACACACCTGGGCCCAGTAAGATGAAAAAGACAAAGAATACAAAAAAAACAAAGAAGCCCGAAGAGGTTCAGGATGTATATAGCTACTCTATAAAGACAACATCCATCACACTCGATCAAGAAGGTAACAACGATGACCTAGAAGAAGTCGAACAACAACCAGAAGAAGAAGTCAAAGTTCCAAAGAAGAGAAAAGGGTCACCTTTGAATTCTTCCTCTAAGAAGAAAGCAAAAGCAGCCGTGACCAAGATGAATACCACGCTCAACCCCGATGACTTCAACTTTCTCCTCGCAACTTTGAATGGAGCCATAGAAGAAATTACAGAAAAGAAGGAGGCCAAGCAACAAATGATGTATGAAAGAATTGAATCCGATCTCCAAGGAGTGCAGTGAGCACTTCAGTCTAACTGTGTAGTCTCCACTGTGTCCATGCCAGAAGGAACAATAGAAGAATGAGATGAATCAGTTCAACTCTGCAGGATTACCAACATAGTCAAAGTACGCCTTCAAAAAGAGGAAGAAGTAACAGTGCAAGCCACCCAGGCCTTAAAGCAAGCACAGGAGGAAATCATAGAGCAACGTCGAGCTGCATAGCAAGAGAAGGAGGCCATCCAAGAGAAATTTGATAGAGACAGAGAAAAAATCCAAAAGGAGAAGGAGCAGCTTCTCGTGAAGCAGATCAAAATCGAAGAAGCTATCAACAGATCATTTCTCTTTGTGACCAGATTAGAAAAAAAGGCTAAAGAACCCTTATACTGTCAAGTGATGAAGCTTGTTGAAGTTATTCAACAACTGCAGCAAAGAGTCATGGACTTAGAGCTTCAGATCATCCCAATTACCCTGCAAGAAGAGTGTGATCAGTGAGAAATAACTGCCTGGGGTACAGTAGAAAGGATTAAAGAACTCGCTAAATAATGCAAACAACTAAGTACCAGAAGTGCGCAGATACATGAGAACCTGACCGAGTACCCAAAATTACATAAACTGGAGTCGCAGCTCTAGGAGGTGAAGCAACATGCAGATAGACTTTAGATGCAGTTGACGACCCTATCTACTATAGAGAAAATGAAGCGATCCCATGAGCAACATGTCGCACAACAGTAGATCCACATGATCTAGAGCAAGGTCATGGAAGTGACACAACAACTTCAACCTTTGCAGGATAAGGCATGTCAACTATTTTTAGAGATTGAGAACCAAGGGATAGATCTACAACAAGTCGTGATTACAATAGAGTAGCACCTAGAAGGACAAGTTAATAACGCACTCATCCAAGAGTTTTCCGAGTAGGAGGAAATTGCAAAGCAGCAGGTCGAAGAAGCTCGAGCCAAGATCAAGGTGTTTGAAGAGGAACTGGTCAGACCTTAGTGACTTGGGATGAGTCACATGTGAGTGTTGGGGGCCTGTTGGCCCTTGACCAAGTTTTGAGGAATACTTGGTCATATTTGACCATTTTTGGTACTTCGACATCTAGTCGGAGAAGGAGCGCATGGAGAAGGTGATATCACAGGATCTCCACCCCTTTTTTTGGGTTTTTGGGCTTTTTGGGAATATTGTAATGGGAAAGGGATATCGATCCTTATGTAGGCGTTTGGTATATATAAATAGAAGGGTAGGATATGCATATGAAAATGGGGGTGTGTGTGATGTAAAGTGAATGGCTTAGTGCATAAAGTAGATCTATGTGATCAGACGTTTGTGTGACTGTAAGAGCTCTGTGCCTACTGTAAGTATTGTAAGTGTCGAGTGCATGGGTCAGGGGAGGACTTAGTGCTTGGATCTACCTGGGGAAAGAGGATCTAGCAAGATGCACAGATCTCTTTTCCTAGGTGGGGTAGGATCTTGAAGGATTTGTGTTGTAACTTGGTTTACAGAAGATAATAACAGAAGAAGACTTTGTGGACGTAGCCCTAGGGTGGGGGTGAACCACGATAACTCTGTGTATTGTGTTGATGTGTTTGTCTCTCTCTTGCTAAGTGCTCTGATATGTTTAGATAGATCTATTTATGATTTGTGCTTATGAGATATGAATGCATTCTAGATATGATACATAAGATGCTAAGTGCTTAATCTATTAAGTATAACCTATTTATCATTGTTAAGTGCTAGATCTGAGTAATTACTGCAGTGCTCTATGCTTTCTACGAAGTGTATTAATGAATGTATGTTAAGGAATAACTAATGATAAGTGCGTTTAATCGAAATGTATGTTGCTGAATAACTACGATATGCTGAAAGCAATATAATCATAGACTGGTAATCCTGAACTAAGGCCAGTACACCGAGTCCCCGCAACACCCTCGCCTCTACCTCGTGTGAGACTTCATCCGCCACGTGCTGTCGAAGCACGGTATTAGGTTTTGGTTTGTTGTTGAAGCATTGAAACCTCGGTCTACCCCTATGCCAACAAAGTGACTGACATCGAAGAAGAAAACCACTAAAGTGGATGAATGTTGAAACAAAGACAAAAGAGTTCAATATATCAAATGATGATCAACCAAAAAATGGTACCTAGTAGGTGACTACTGGATGGAGAAGGAGACAATCGACATAGTCGAATTACTCGAAGAATATCAAGAAGTATTTGCACGAGACTATAAATATCTAAAAGGACTTGTAGAATAAATGTGTTGTTGTCCTAACCCGCATACAGTGTAATTCAATGTATTCAGATGTAATAAAGGTCAATATTAATAAGGCCTTTCAATAAAATAGAAGGTTGGGCAAATGTAAGAAGACCTCATTGAAGCTTCCACTTCTAGAAGGATCTTCCTCTAGATGCTTCTCTTTAATGTATTATACGGTATAAGTAAGGGTCGAGGGTATGGAAACTCTAGCTTGGAGATTATTCATTGTAACAGATCGCTACTCGATTGGAGGTTTCCACCTCAAAGAGGCCTATAACATTGCTTTCCAATCAAAGTGCTATTTCAGTTATTTTTCTAATATTTCCGCGGTTATCGCGGGAGATTATGGTGGTTATATTATTGTTATTTTCCATTTCTAGCATTTAATTTCAATTCGCGATTTATTATATCCGTATCTTGCAAGTTGTATTAGAGAACTTTCCTCGGTAGAAATTGTAGGTATTTTTTTCCAGGGTAAAGACGTATCCCGACGTCTTTAAACCACAGATATATGTCGCTACACGCATAAACCCACAGTTGAAGGATTCATACATGCGAAATACAAGTGGTTCTTGCTTACATGCTGGGCTTGGCTAATTTGTAACCCCGTTAGTACCCCTTCGAGTGGTAGTGCATCGCATAACACCAAGGTACGGACTCGCCTAGATTTCCTCAAGCCCTCCATAGATAAACTCTATCACTGGCCTGACTACTATAGTGTGTCATCGAACAACACTGAAGATACTTCAGGGTACTCTGGGTAGTACAATTAAGGGTATGGTCTATCCTCAGTTAGTGCCCCGCTTATATATTGGGCCAAGTACTATTGCTGGACCCTGCACATATATCGAGAGCTATATACTGTGGCAAACCTTTGTCCTAGAGAACCCTTTGAATACCTAACCTTGGGAAATACAAACATAAACATAAACAAATTAAATCGGGCGATTCATTGTCTACATCCGTTCTTCCGGGGTTGCTAAGTAAATACGCATTTCTTTCTAGTTAATAATTTGGGGATTTTAACCATAAATGTTCTTTAGACCAAGCATAACCCCACAACAGAAAAAAAAGTATGTAAAACTATTCTTGCACCATTATTTGAGACCTCCATTCCATTAGATCATCTCTTCTCCCTTATCACATTCATCCATATCATTTTTCCATGAAAATTCTTGAGCCCACCTGACTCTTCGGCCACCCCATCCTCATGGCCTCCATATCCATAGCCAAGAACCGATTCTCGCTCAACACCTTGCAATATAGTCTCTATGACACAAAAGAAGTGAAACAACCTCTGCTACTATTGCCTCAAAAGGATTCATCCATCAATACTGCCATAAATGCATTCATGCAGTCCACAATGGAGGAAATCAAACACAAACTGTAATTCAATTAACTTAACTGCCTTTTGCATCACTTTGCACTAAACTCAAGATCCCTACCGATGACCTTTTTCCCCATCTACATAAAAGACTGAAGGTGAAACTTTCTCCCATTCCCATACCTTTCAAAACAATCACTTTCAACGTGACATACGCCTTCCGCGGTGGATGTAACCAAATTTGATGGCTCGACTCAATCGTGGGTTGGGTCACCCAAATGGAACATTATTTCCCGTCAAGGGTATATTGTTTGACCCAATTTGTGACTGAGATTAATGAACGCTTTGACAATGACACAAACCATTTAGGTCGTTTGACAAAATTGAAGCAATAAGGAA
Organism: Picea sitchensis; assembly: GCA_010110895.2. Classification (NCBI taxonomy): domain Eukaryota; kingdom Viridiplantae; phylum Streptophyta; class Pinopsida; order Pinales; family Pinaceae; genus Picea; species Picea sitchensis. Next base: position 49,051 of record SNQJ01S0020572.1, on the reverse strand, counting down.
CAATATAAGACTTCATAGATGCCTTTGAGCTCGATTTTCGAATGTAGGGCATGAATGATGCTTTCTTTGAGAGTGTTTTATCGGGCTGGCACTTCAAGGAGGAGATTTAAATTTATGTCCTCATGGCTCGACCTTTAATTTGCGTGGAGGCTACTATAAAAGATAAAGAAGCACAAAAATCATTTCCTCTCAAAACCATAAGCCTCTTTATCCTCGCCCTAAACTAGTAAACCCCACTACTCTCTCAACCCCACTAAAGATCCAAAAATTGACCTGTGCTAAAATGGATGAACGCCAACCCAAAGGCCCTCATATAATTGTGGATGAAAAATATTTCGGCCACAAATGTAAGGAACACAATATTTTATGGCTTTATCTCTCGAGGATATTCCTAAGAGGAGGTTGACACTCCCTTGTGCCCTCGAAATACCGGAATCATCGACATAAACCCTCTTCCGGAATATCCTCCTGAAGTGGAACCGATCATTTCTGGCCAATGATCTCACCTATTTCCCCAAACCCTCAATTTGATCGGTTACATCAAGCACCGAAGGTCATCATTTTGGTTGATAGTGGCGCATCTACAATTTTATCTATCAGCCAGATTATTCCAAGAAACCCATTGCTACATCCATGTTGTCAATAATTTCAAATCATGATTTCCAATGGTGGTTCTACGAAATGTGGCTAATCAAGAAAATGTGTGTCTCCAAACTCCATGACTACCACCAAATCCCATATGTTTGCTAATGACATGTATAAGCATTGTGTTAAAAGTGCATTCTGCTAAGGACTTTGGGTCCCATTCTCATGGATTTTCGTGTAACTTAACATGCAATCTCAATCAAGGAGATCACCACAATATAAATTCCAAGCAGCATCATTTTGGTTCACGTGAAGTCATCAGCTCTCATCGCATGGAAAAAGCCAAAAATGTCATTTTGGTGTCATTGCCCAACTCCATGCCATATTAGCCATGAGACAATCTCAAGGTTCCAAGACCTCCAAGCCCTCCTTTCTAAACATCAAATGGTATTTTCCACTCCCCAAGGACTCCTCCTTCCTCACAAAGGTTCATGATCATTCCATTCCCCTTTGTCCTAGAAGCCTTCCCCAATATCCGGCCCATATCACACCCCTTTGCACAAAAAATGAAATTGAGAAATGGTCCAGAAACTCCTTAAAGCAGGCGTTATCCACCCTAGTAATGAGCCCTTACTCATCTCCTGCTTGTGGTAACTGAAGAAAGAAGGTTCTCGAGAATGTCCCATCTGCAGTTCTCAACAAGCTAACCATCAAAGACAAATTTCCCATTCCTCACATTGATGACCTGATGAATTAAGTGGTGCCCACTTCTTTACCAAAATTGATCTTCGCTTGAGCTACCACTGACATGTATGAAAGAGACCGGTTATTCCCAAGACCTCCTTTCGCGACTCATGAGGGCCAATGGCGAGTTTTGGTCATGCCTCCTTCGCTTCAGGTAACACCCCTCCACCTCTAGAGCCCTGTCCATGTCTTCCATCATTTTCTCCATTATTTTGTCTTAGTTTCTTTGATAATATCCTCACTTCAGTAAAACCTCGATGACTACATCTTACTCATGTGGATCGTTTTCTCCATCTACTCTCTCAAAGACAATGTAAGGTAGCTAGAGAGGTATAGGGGGGGCCCAGAGGTCTATAGTGATACAGTGGCGCCTAATTCAATGTATAGTGGACTAGGTCCACTATATTATTAAAGTCAAGTCCCACTATGGTGTTAGATATAATAAATGGGTAATTAGGATGTAATAAAATAAGATGACTTCTTAGAAGGTTCTACTTAAGAAGATTCCTCCTCTGTAATGTTCTTAGGTGATGGTAACACTATATAGCTTGCCAAGAAATGTAATGATACACAAAGAGAAATATTGCATTTGGAGCTGTAGCTCAATAGAAGGATGCCACCTCGAAGAGGCAAATGAACAAAAGAGGATCCTCCATAATAAAGATCAGATGGTGCTGTCTCTACCCAAGTGGTTTGGTAATAATATAGTGTGGTTTTTCTATATTACTCAGGATATATTGTGTATTCAATATTTGTGGCGATTATATTTGCAGATCTATCTAGGATCTTAACAAGTGGTATCGTGAGCACTTTCTCAAGTGCATATCAGGGCAACATTTTTTTTTTATTTTTTGAAGAAGAAAAAGAGGGCCACAAGGACATTCCAAAAATTTTCGCATATTTCTTGAAAATTTGCATAAACATGTTGTATATATAATTTCCCTCTCAGAAAAAAACACACAAGTTGAAAAATCGTCTCAAACTAGAGTCCCAAGTCTTCAAGATATTGAAGCTCTAAAATCCTAATTTTTCGTATTTTTCTCATGACCAAGGGTGCCATTTGTTTTATTTATGTAGTAGTTGAGACCTAATTCTTTCAAACTGAGACATTTGAGTTCCTCTCACCATTTCACCCAATTTCAAAATAACAACCGAACTGAGTCCGTAGCTTTTTAGTTATGAGCTTTTAAATTCAAATGTGTTTTAAGGGTTTTCTAAAAACCCCATTTTCTCACACAGAACTTATTGTCTCCCATTTTGGGTTTTTTCTTGATGATCAGGGGACCAAAGGGTCATAGGGTGCCTATATGGCTATTTCCTCTCAAAACCCTCAAAGAAATTTGAAGCATTCAAATCCTTCAATTGTATTTACATTGCATGGAAAATTTAATGACCTTGCGGATGGCCTCAATAATAGTTTTCAGAGTTCATCTATCAAGATGCATGAGATTTCTATGGAAGACATCAATGATGAATATAATCAAGAAATATATGATCGGTATGATTTTTTTGAGGACGACAGATGATCATATATGGATAGTTGTCATTTCTGGGATGACAACCACTCTATATTTTATTTGATGACTCTACTCCACCTTCTATAGAGTAAACATCATGTCCCACATCATGAGCTAGTTATGATTACTAGTGTCCATTCTGCATATTCTACAAGGGTATTATTCCTTCCAGATTTTTCTATGACCCTTTTCCACTATGTGGATGGATCTTTCTATTTCTAGATCCACATGATAGTGATGGGGCCTTTGGAGCATCACTGAGTTGGTTATCAATTCCAAAATCTTCCATTGTGAGTCCATGAGCACTTGACACAGTCTTATGCCATAAATGGTGGTTGGACTACTTCGCATGGTGGATTTTCTCACATAAATTGGGTTCTTCGGCCTTCTTCAAAGATATATCCACAATTATCCATGGACCGTAATGGTTGTATATCAAGCTGCTGAGGACAATGTGTTTCACAAGGGGATGTAAATGTAAGGTAGCTAGAGAGTGGGGTGGGGGGCCAGAGGGCCCACAGTGATAATAAGTGGAGGTCATTCAATGTAAGGTGGAATAGGTCCACTATATTATTACAACAAGACCCACTATGGTAGCTAAATATAATAAATGGGTAATTAGATATAATAAAATGTTAGATGACTTCTTAGAATGTTCTACTCTAGAAGATTCCTCCTCTAGAATGTTCTAGGTGATGGTAGCACTATATAAAGGGGTTCAAGCAAATGTAATGAGACATGAAGAGAAATATTGTATTTGGAGCCAGAACAATCAGGAGGATTCCCCTCAAGAGGTAAGTGAACATGAGAGGATCCCTTCCATAACAGGATCCATTGTATGGTATTACCTACCCAAGGGTTGTGTATTCAAGGGTTCTACAAAATGGTTTTCCCTCAGGCCATAGCTCTCCTGACATATGTGCTGGTCCAACAGCTGGTACTCGATCTAATATCTTAGGGCACTAACTAAGGAGGATAGACCGCACTTATACTTCATACCAATCTCGACCACACTCCATGTACTAGAGAGTATCTTCCCAGTGCTTTTCTCGATGGAACTATAGTAGTCCCACACTGCGATAGTTTTATCTAAAGAGGGATTTAGGAAATCTAGGCTGATCCGGACACAGGTGTTGTCTGACGCGCCACCACTGGCATGCATCAACAAGTTACAAGGGTGGACAACAGACGTACGCTTAAGAACCACTTGTATTTCAAGCATGTATGAATCCCTCAACCACTGCTTATAAAGCGTAATGAAAGATCCTCATTTAAGATGCCGCACACGCCTCTCTACCCTCGAAAAAAAATACCTCGACGCCATATAAGCATACAAATTTTGGATAACCTAAACATCCATGTTTTCTTATACCCCGACGCCATCCTTTCCCACCTCAGATGACCCAAGATTCTATCGAGGCACCAAAAATCACATTTGATTTTTTCAGAACGCTTGGTGTGCCGAGGGAGTAGGCAGAGAACTTGATCCACATTATTAAGATGGTTGTCCAAGTTTTTCTATAGATGAGGATACTCAATGTTAAAAACCAAGACAAAATGACAGAGAAAAGGATGGAAGACATGGTTCACGAGGTTCTGGAAGGTGAACCGCCATGAATCCTAACTGAGCAGGGATGACCCAACATGGTATCAAAGCACTTTCCTTGGCGACATTGTGGGCAACATTTTAAGGACCTTAACAGTATTCTATTGGGTATGTAGTAGTTGTACCACCATTCTGGGCTTAGGGGTAACCATTGAGCCCACTGGTGTTGTTTTCAGCAAAGAACCTCCGACATGTTTCCAAACACTTGTTGACAACTTCCATTCGACCCGATCCTGCCTAGGATGATGTCGAAATGAGATGCAATCATGTGCCTGTAGCTTAAATAAATACAAAAATTGTTTCGTGGAAAAGGTCACAATCGTAAACAATAGAAAGTGCGATGCCATGAAGTCTCTTGGAAGACTGTCCATGAAAATTTGAGCCACCGTGGATGTGAATGGGTGGTGAAGAGAGAAAAATTGAGCATACTTGGAAAGGCCATCCACTACCACCATTATGACTAATTTATTCCCTCATTTGGGTAAGCCCATTAAAGTCCATAGAGATATCCTTCCAAATAAAGTGGGAATCGAAGCTACTGAGGGTGCCCAAGATTTTGACTATTTCTCCTCATGCATTGACACACCACATTCAAAGGACAAAATTATGGATGTCTGCTTCATACCATCCTTAAAAAGAACTTGACCCATTACATGTTTTAGCTTAACTCGAAGTGCCTCACGTGGGTGTAGCATGAAGTTCTGAGAGTACCGTGGATTTGATCTGGATTGTTTACTTAAATACAGCTGGCCTTTGTATCAGTTTTCCATCATGGAGCCTGTGGAGTAACTGGGAGATGGAGCCTGTTCTCGCAGCTGTCGGATCGATAACTTTGGGATCTTGAAGCCATTCCGGCACACAACTTGGAGCCAATCGTACATGAAGGAAAGAGAAAAATGGATCCTTCATCTTCATATTTCCTGGACACAATGCATCCGGCCCATTTACATTATCTTTTCCTTTCTTGTAAATGATCCATAATCATATCCAAGAGCTTGTCACCCATTTTGTTGTTCTAGAGGAAATGTTTGTCCTGTAGTACTTGAGGCTTTGATGGCTCATTCTGAATTTGGAAGCATTGCCCTAAGAGATACGGACGCCATAAATTCAACGTCATGTAGAATCACCAACATTTATTTTCATAAATGGTTTTGCCTGCATTCCTTTGTAGATGCTTGTTTTGTGTGAAGGGCCAAAGCTCGGACTCCTCTCAGATAAGGATAGCGCTGATTCCTTTCCTCGAGGTGTCACATTCCAACACAAAGGTCTTTAGAAATCAAGAAGGGCCGTGAATGGAGGGTGCACATGGTCGTCTTTCAAGGCTCAAAGCTTGAGCAACCACTGGATCCAAGTGAAAGGAGTTCTTTGAGGAGAATGGAGAGGTGTCGCATTTTTCCATAAATTTTAACAAACTTGCAATAATACTCCTCCCGTTAGGGCCCAACATCCACGCACCTTTGAGAGTCTTGGATGCGCTTCATTCTCAGATAAATAATCTTTTCAGTCCACCCCGATTTCTATCTTTTCCCACTAGATGACCCAATTATTCTACTTCTTAGGCACCAAAAGCACATTTGGACCGCTGGGCTAGAAAAGTTATGTTGAGAGAGTGAGGTGGAGAACTTGATCCACATGAGATGGTTTTTCCAGTCACACAAGGCCTTCAATAAAATAACAAGGATGTAAGAATACTTAATAGAAGTTTTCTCTTCTAGAATTATCTTCCTCTAGATGGTTCTTTAATAGACATATTTAGTATAAATAAGGGTCGAGGGTATGAAAACCCTATCTTGAGATTATTGTAACAGAGCACCACTAGACTGGAGGTTGCCTCAAGAGGCTCCTCCAGAATGACGCTTTCTCAATCAAAGTGTTATTTCTTGTTATTCTTATATTATTTATGTGTTATTGAGGAGATTATGCTAGTTATATTACTACTATTCTTCCATTTCTAGCATTTTATTTCGTCAGATTTATTATATCCGGGTATCTTAAAAATTAAAATTGAACCTATCCTTGGGTGAGAAAAGATAATAAAAAGAGACCTTACAAATTAGCTCAAAAATACAATCCCATCGTCTAGAAGGAAATTGAAGGAATGTTATCAACAAGCATCATATATCCAATTGACAAAGAAGAATGGGAAAGTCCTATGGTGGTTGAACCAAAGAAGCATGACCCTAAAAAGTTAAGAATTTGTGTTGACTTCATAGTTATCAACAAATAAAGTTTAACATATCTGTTCCCCACTAAATTCATTGCATGAAATAATTAATGAAGTTGCATGTCATGAATGCTACTCATTCATAGATGAATTTTTGGGATACAATCAGTCCCTATAGATGAATTTTGGGATACAACCGAAGATGACATTTGTCTCTGAATTTGGATCCTTCAGCTATAAGGTAATTCCATTTGGGCTAAAGAATGCCCCAACATTATTTTCAAGAATGGTAGTAAAATAATTTCAATAATACATCTACAAGACAATGGTTGTCTACTCGGACGCATTGGACTATGCATAACCTATTCAAAAACCACATACAATGGTTCATGTGAATTCTGGAGCCATGATGACAAATTAAATTATCTCTCAATATTAATAAGTGCATATTTTCCACACCAATTGACATTCTCTTAGGCCACGTGGTATGTAAGGATGGTGTAAAGTCGACATGGAAAAAATAAAAAATCATCCTCAACTTGAAGCCACCTGTAAATCATAAACATATTAAAATCTTCCTCGACTTATCATGTTACCGGCACCTTTATACACCACCATTAAGATATCACTTTCCCAATGGATGAGAGGATTCAAAAAGAAATTGATTTTATAGGGATTCAAGAGTGCCATGATTCATTCAAAATTTTAAAGATGAAACTAGTCGAATCCCCCATACTAAAATTCCCCAACTTGTCAAGAAGAGCTTCATGTCCATCGATATCATTTCAAATTTCTAATATCTGATTGGTTCTAGTACAACCATATGACCACACAATGGACCACCCAAACATGTATGCCAGTTGAAAGTTGAACAAAGTAGAAAGGAATTACTCAACCACAAAAGGGAAGCTCCTAGGATGATATTTTCCTCACAGAAATTCCAACACTACTATCAACCCAATCATATTTTTATAGATCATCAGGAATTAACATATTTAGTCAATAAACCTATTCATCAAGGAAAATAATATCATCGATTATTACTGTTCCAATAATTTGAATTCGAGATAATCGTCCTCATTCCGGAAAACAAGATGTCGTTCTAATTATCTCTCTCAAATCGAGATAGGGGAGGAAACAAACGACATAGAGGATGACCTTCCAAACACACATCTATTCCATGTCAAAGACACACCAAAACATATGGAATAAATAACAAATTTCTTGGAGGAGGGGAACCCACCCGAAGATCTCTCAACAAATTGTGAAAGAAAGTATTAAATTTTAAAAGAAACACCATTCACAATCATCAAAAAAATATTTATACAAAATGGGACATGATGAGGTATTAAGGATATGTTCTCTATAACATGAAAGAGAATAAATTTTCAATGAGGTACATGACAAGCCAACTAGGGGCCACTTTCAAGCTGACACAATAGTGCGAAAGATACTTCAGGAGGGTTTGTGGTAATAATCTACATAAGGATTGTCGGAGTAGGGTTAATAAATGTGATAGTTGTAAAAGAATGGGTCAACCTTTTTGGAAGAATGAAATTCCATTATAGTCAGTCAATCCTAATAAACCATTTGAAATCTAGGCCATCAACTTTGTCAGTCCATTTCCTCATATAAAAAGAAACAAGCACAAAATATATTAGCACCGTAGTTGAATATGTGACTAAGTGGGAAGAAGCAGAACCAATCAAAACATGCACACAAAAGGTCACAATGAAATTTTTTTATGAGAACATAATCACAACATTTGGATGTCCACTAACACTAATCAATGACCAAGGGACACACTTTGTAAACAAGATGATCCAATTCCCGTTAAAGAAATTTCGCATTGATCACAAAACAAAAACAAAAGATACCATCCCAAGCAAATGGTTTAGTTGAAGCATTTAATAAGACACTACAAAAAGGACTCACTAAAATCTGCGACATCGACAAGAATGAATGGGATGAAAAAATTCCATGATATGGGAATACAAATATGCTTTATAAGAGATCAACTGACAAACCTTTAAAATGTTAAGAACCAAATATCAATATAAGATAGAAAACCTCGTATCAAGTACCAACGCCTTGAAAAAAGAGAGAAATTCATAATAAGCCTCTTTGAGGGGGAAACCTCCTATTCCCAATACATAAATGTACAATTACAAGATGATTCCTTGAAATGAAAATGTCTCCTTGGTATATATAGGAGACTAGAGGTATAATTACAACCAATGACTAAAAGCCTACATAAATAAAATAACATTACTAATGTAATATTCCCCCAATTAAAGGGGTAATGAGCCATTATTTAGGGCTTAACATGCCCTCCCCTGAGACAAGTGTTGTCCGCAATGTGTGAGTAACTCCTCGATGCTTCAGATAAAAGACTCATCTTCCCAAGTGAATCTTCAACCCGATGGGCCTCCATTTAATGAGGATACCAAATGGATTCATTCCTCAAATTGAAAATTCCAGGTCGTTGATGGCTTCAGTCCACATGATTTTTCCTTCCTCGCCAAGTTCTAGCAATATAGTTTGAAACTCGATCTTGTCACCTATAACTCTTTAAGCATGAAACATGGAAAACTAGTTACCCATGAAGATGCAAGACAACTCAATTTGTATTCCATAGTACCACCTTGCAACACCTTATAAGGGCCATAGTACTTTGCGATAATTTATTATCCTTATTTGCTTGCTTGAGGGCCATCAGTTTGTATGGTTGTAGTCTTAAAACACCCGCACTTCCCACTTCCAAACTTCTTTCACTATGATGTTGATCTTCTCTGTTGTTTCATGTGATTTGTGCCATGGTTAGGTTGTCTCAATATTTGGAGAACTTGCTGTTGATGCCTGATGTGATCTTCCACTACCAACTCAGATTTTTATTTTAGATAAGAAGTGATGGAAGGAGGGTGACATCCATAGAGTGCCATAAATGGTTTCCTTTTTGTTGCGATGAAAGGAAGTGTTATACCACCATTCCGCCTAAGGGTAACCATTTGAACCATTGTGTCTGGCTTTTATCGAGACAAAGCAATGAAGGTAGCCTTCCCGTGACATTTTATTCATCACATTCTTGCATTGTCCATCGATTGACTTATGATATGATGAGATATGAGCCAATCGAAAGTACCCAAACAATAAAATAATTTTTCCAAAATGTCCAGCGAAGATGGGATCTCCGTCACTTCCAATAATCTTTTGGGTCACAAGTGTAGCTTTGAACTGGCTCCATGAATGCTGTGGAAACTTTAATCGGATTTGAAGGGATGAGAGGAGTGAAAAAAGTGCGTATACTTTGATCGGCCTTATCAACAATCACCATGATGACACTCTTTTCCTTCCGTGACTTCTGGGTGAATCTCTATGATGAAATCCATGGAACCTCCTCCCCAACGACTTGGATGGCTAATACAAAATTGGCATTAATTGTTTCCACTTATTTTGTTGGAAAACAAAAATTCGCCACAAACCTTTAAATATCAATTTTAAGGCCATCCCAAAAAAAGATTCCCTTCCTTCTGACCCTATGGTAGGTTTTCAAAAATATCGAAAAGCCTCCTACTAGAGAGAGGTGTGCAATTTGAATAGTACCTTTGTTTGAGCTGGGAGTTCTTACATAAATATAAGTGATCTTTAAAATTAGTGAATCATTTTTCCATGTAAATGTATCTCGATCATTGGAATCTCACAAACCTTGAATGAGAGTCCACACTTTTCTCATCATTCTTCCATCTATCCTCATTTCATTATCCAATCGGGTGGGATGATTGAGATAACACAGAGAAAAGGCCTCAACATATTCATCCTTTCTGAGAGTGCATGTGCCACAAGATTTTTTCTCGCTTTTTATAGGACGCATTTCAAAATCAAACTCTTGCATCCTTGCTACCCATTTTTGTTGTTCTCCTCAAGATAGTCTTTGTTCCAAGAAGTATTTAAGAATATCATGATCCATTTGACCTTGAAGTTCCTACCTATGAGGTAAGGATGCTATTTCTTCAATGCATGTAGTATTGCTACCATTTCCTTCTCATAAATGGGTTTTGTAAGTCTCACATGAGTGGTCTACTTTCAAAATCCAGGGCATCAGCATTCCATAATAAAGGTTTTTGTGAAGTCTAGAGTGGTCAAGACATGCTCTTTGCACATCACCTCTTTTTAAGTTGTTAAAAATATTTAGTCATTTCCGAGTCCATGAAAAAATGCATCCTATTAGTTAGTGCCATTAAAGGTGCCGCTTATTCTTCCATAGTGTCAACAAACTTCAAGTAAAGAGTAACTGTCAAATCCAAAAATCCTCTTAAGATTCTTCACTGTTTTGGGAATCTACCAATCCATCATGGCCTTAATCTTGCTAGGGTCTACCTTGGCCACCTCTATGAGATACAATATGACCCTAAATACTCTACCTCCTTCTAATTCCAATGAAACATTTATATGGTTTGGCATATAGCTGTTGCTCCTTTTAGTAGTTGTAGCACCTTGTCCAACACAGTCACACATGATCCTCCCAAGACTTGCTATAGATTAGTATATCATCAAAAATACTAACACAAATTTTCAAGAAGGGCTTGAAAATGGAATTCATCAACCCTTGAAATGGAAGGTGCATTTGTAAGGCCAAAAGTCATGACCAAAATTCATAATGGCCTTCATGAGTTCAAAATGTTGTTTTTGGGATATCTTCTTCCTTCATTCTAACTGATGATACCCTGAACGAATAACCAATTTTGTGAAATAGATTACACCATGTAGTTCATCTAACACCATCAATGAAGGAATAGGGAAACTTATCTTTAATAGGGATATTGTTGAGATCTCTATAATTTCGACACATACACCATGAGCCATCTTTATTGAACACCATTAGTATCGGTGTATATAAGAACTTTGGTTAGGTCTAATTCCAACTCTAACATTTCTTTCATCCATGCACTCAATTTCACTCTTCCGGGCATAAGGGTATTTGTATGGCTTAATGTTAGGGAACACTCCCAGGAATTAGTGAATATCATGATCATTTCAAGTGGTGAAGACCTTTGGGGAACATCTTCAAATACTTTGGAATTTTATCAATGATCCCTTGAGATCTAGAGGAAGGATGGCTTGATGTTTGAACATCTAGCAGAATAGCTGTGCAATAACACCTTGATGCCCCCTTTTCTCAATAATTTTTTCATGACATTAGAGCTCATCACCTTACCTGGCTCTCGTGTGATAATTCTTAACTCAATTTATTTTCCTTCCAATGAAAATTCTATGAAAAGTTCTGAAAATTAAAATCCATCGCTCCTAATGATTGTAACCATTGGATCTCTAGTACAACATCAACACCACCCCATGGGTATAGAAAGCATTGACTATTCATTACATATTCCCCATAGTAAGATTGATCTTATTTCATTTTCCCTAGCAATTGATAGCCTCCATATGCAATCATTACTTGAAACTCCTGCACTGGATATACAAAGCAATAAAGAGATTTGGATAATTTATAGTGAATGAAATTTGAGTAATCACAAAATCAATTAGGACTATTACCTTTTTTTTTATATATCCTTCAATCTCGAGGGTTTAAGGAGTGCTAATTATAGCCAATGCATTACACGAGATAGTGGGAGCCAACTCAGACGGAAATTCTTCTACATTTTCATCTTGAGATGGTTCCCACTCTATTCTTCTTCCACTTCACAATCTATGTAGAATAATTCTTCTCACCACACTTATGTCCCCTTTTTTACTATACTTGTCACAATTAAAGCATAAACCTTTTGATTTTCTTCCTCCAATTATCGAGGTGTCAAACTCAGAATAGGTGTTTTAGAAGAAGAAGCATTATTCTCTATAGTTGTTAGATTATCCTTCTAGTAGCCATAGCCATATTTTTTTACTTTCAACATTTCTTTCCACTGAAAATGAATTCTCCAATGATTCACTCTAAAGGCTTAACCTCATGTTGAATGCACATCCTTTAAAGTTCCTATGAATACATCAATCAAGTGCTCATCCGAATATATGCTACCTTTATATTCAATCTTTGGATGTTCTCTATGGTCAGCTTCAGAATCAACCTTTTGCTTGAGATTTATCAATTACAAGAAGGTATTATTCTCAGATCTCACAAGGTGCTATCTTTTCTTCCATGAAATTTGTCCAAGTGATGGAGTGATTTGTGAGAACAAAGTCAATGACACCATACAAATTGATCGGGTTCTAAATATAAAGAAGCAATTCACACTCTTTGTGTATGTGGCATTATGTAGATCAAATAATTGCTCCATCCTAAGTATCCATGTGATTGAGTCCTTTCCATAAAACTTCCTCATATCATCTTAGGAACATGGTTGGTCTTCAACCCAAAGTTGGAGTTTTCTCCATTCTTGATTCATCTTCCTTGTGGTCCCTCATCATGAATTCCATGGGATACATTTTCACTTTCGTGTGTCCTCTCTATTAGAATTTTTTTAATTCCTTCCATGGTATCCCTTTTAAACCATCCATCCAGTGCATCCATTATTTCCTCTCCCAATTTAGCTCTGCTTGAATCCACCATCCTCAGAGTTCATCTTTTGTCACCCAGCTTCTTTTGTAATTCATTTTATGTCCCTACACATTTCTTCACCTTCATCAAGAGTCCAAGTAGGACTTTCCGAGGCTTATTTGGTGTAGAAGTTCTCTTTTTGGGTGGTATATGTCGCTAAGTATCACTTTGAACCTTGATTTTGAGGTGGTCTTTCTAGACAATATTTCTTCTACTCAGACTTCCAAAAGCTCTGTACCTTCTCGGTATGAAAATTCTATTTTTGTAGTTTTCTGACATTTTTCTCTGCAATGCCACAGTTTGATCAAAATTGATGTGCCAAGTGGAATCTACAATAACTTCCCCACAACTTACCGAATTTTGGCCTTTCCAGAAGATATCACTTCAGAGAGAGTTCCCCACACACAAAAATAGCTTGATATACACCTTGGAAGATCATACTCATAAATACTAAAGACTATCCACTATCCAATGCAAACAATATCACTCAATTTGGATACTCTAGAAGAAGAAGTGATTGTTTTACCCGAACACCTTCTTGAGACTAATAAATAAGACTAGTCAGATAATTCTATCTTCCATGTGGTGTATCTACAAATGTAAGATGACCTGTGGTTGAAATATTTACCAAATACCTTACTAATTTATGTGAGTATCCTCCCTATTTCAGGGTTTGAAACAAGCAGTAAAACATTTTATAGCTTTAAAATTCCACAATCACTCGGGCCTGTGATGATTCCATAACCCTATCTTGCACATGATGTATTCTAGAAATTGTAAGGTCTCGGGAGCTAAAATTTTAACCCAACGTACCTTGATCCATATACTAAATATCCTCCAAGCCTTTCCTTTGGAAACATTGTAGAAAAATAGTTATAGAAAAAATTCCAAGGTGTCTCAAATGTAGCAGCGAAACCCCAAGACCTTGAGCTCTGATAACATATGTTAAGAACCAAATATCAATATAGCATAGAAAAACCTCAGAATAAGTACTCAATTCCTTGAAAAAGAGAGAAATTCAGATAATAATCCTCTTCGAGGGGGAAACCTCCTTATGCCCACATAAATGTACAATTACAAGATGATTCCAAATAAAAATGTCTCCTTGGTATATATAGGAGACTAAGAGGTATAATTAAAACTAATGGACTAAAGCCGACATAAATAAAATAACATTACTAATGTAAAATTCTCCAATTAAGGGGTAATGAGACATTATTTAGGGTTTAACATTAAACTTGTCTATGGACAATAAGCTGTGATACCACTTCACTTTTGGGCTAAATCAGACATAGTAGAAACTGTTGCTAAATTCGACCAAGACAGAAGAAAACATGATCTTATTTACGAATTAAATAATATGGAAGAAGGAATATTAATAGCAATGCACCACTAAGAAGTTAAAAAAAAACAACAAAAAACATGGCATGATCATCATCTAAAAAATAAGGAGATAAAAAATGGAGACCTATTTCTACTATACGATAGCCGAATCAAAGAAACACCTAGGAAGTTAGAGATAGCATGGCTTGGTGCTTATGTTATAGAATATATTTGACCGTCAGACACATTTCAAATCGAACCATGCTGGGGAACCCATTTAAAAAAGTGATTGATAGTGCCCAATTAAATAAATATAATACATAGAGATGAGGAACCTTGTTGGAAAATTTCATAGAAAGTAATGCCAACAAGGATCGACCAGAACTGGAAATATGATAGCTAGGTCAGAGTAGATTAGTGTAAATTAATAATATTATCAAGTACTAAATCCTTCTTATATTAATAAACTAAAATTCAATTATAAATAATTCTGGTACAACATTTAGGTACACGAAACTGTTATAGGAAAAGCTTGTTGGAAATACTGAGAGGGGGGGGATGAATCAATATTACCCTTTTTCAAAAATTAGCAAGTACTTTGATATTTTGTTAATTACCACAATAGATCAACAATGGACTTCTATTTAAAATCAATTATATAAATATAATCAACAAGAATTACGAGGTTTTATAAAGAATAGTGAAGGAAACCAAACCTTTTTAGAACACCAACTCTAGGAGACAAAAATCCCCTTCTTCAGGGTGCCAACCCTAGGAAGCACCAACTCCCTTGTTTTTAGGGAACCAACCCTAGGAAACACCAACTCCCTTGTCTTTAGGGAACCAACCCTAGGAAGCACCAACTCCCTTATCTAGTAAAGAATATGAATCCTTCCTTTCTCCTCCCTTCCACCCTCACTGCATAAGTATCATTAGTTCCTCTTCTTGGACTCTGCTTCTGCTTTTATCTTCTGATCTGGACTACAGAGAACCTTTATTCGTCATCATTCTTTCTTTATTATATAGTTTTCCAACTAGTGTGATCTATGAAGCATTGTGTCCCTTTGTTTGAACCATTGCACCTCTTCATTTAAATTAACAATAATAACTTTTTTTTTTCCTCCATTATTATTCATACATTGTCACGAAAGATTTTCAATTTAGTGAGAGGGATTTTCATAAATCAATCATAGATATGGATTGATTTATTTTAAATCAATCCCATGCCTCTTTATTTCATTCTCAATTTAAATTGAATAGATCTAATATTTTTGATTAACACTTTAATGCATTGCAAGTATTGGATTACTTAAGATAAATCAGGACAAAGTGAAAATCCTATCTAGTTCAACATTCCTTCTTGACTGAGATAAAATTATTACTCTGTGTGTTAAATTTCGCACAGAAACACTTCGGGACCTCTATTCCATATGATCACAGGCGATGGATAGGCGTTAAGAAAAAAATGTTCTTAATCACTTATCAAGATCAATGGTCGCGTTTTAATTTAGATGTTGAGATGGACGTCTGTCATTTACTCTAGACCTTCAGAGAATTGAGACTCTGGGATATTCGAGATCTGAAGTAGTTCAATCTCTCCAGAGGACATTTATCTAAAGTGCGTATATTTTATTCACTAGTAGATCACATAGTCAATATTTAATCTTCCATTAGATGGATAATCCTGGATTGTCTAGAGGTTTCAAACAAATCGACAGTCATGACTTAATATACACTTGAGTGGATGGTTCTTGTTCTCTTTGAGACTTCAAATTTTTAGGAATCTGACCTTTGTAGTATTCCAACTCATTTGGAGAAAATTCCACTAGAGTGCGTATCAACACTTCCCTGATTAATAACCTTCACATGTCCAGTAGCTAGAATTGTGGGATTAGGCAGAAAGGAGCTCCTGCTCTTTGGGTATTCGACTATTTGTGACTCCAAGAATTAAGGATACTCGAACTATGAAGTAGTTCAATCCCTCCAAAGGTTTACCTATCAAATAAGTCATAAGACGATGATGACCGCTAGTTGTCAGTTAACATCTCATTCTTTCTCTATTCTTTCTCTATGGTTGATCTAAAGGTCATGATAGGACCTAGATGATCTTAGATCAATAACCAACATTAGTTTTGGACTTCACCCTTCGACGCTTTGGGTAGTTGCTGGTAGGAAAAACTACGTATTCCCAAACGACATACTCTCGGAGTGACATAGCTTGCTAACGTCACTCTTGATATGGAACTGGTTGAGTGGCTACCTATCGATGGACACATTTGATAGGCCCTCAACTGGAAGAATAGGTTCGGACCGAGGTTGTCAAAATAACCCAAGACGTTTGGTGTAACCTGTTTTGACGGGTTTAATGGCTCCGTTAGCTAATCTAATGTCTTGAATAAAAAGAGATAAACTAACTAATACTAAAACTATAATATCCTATGAAATTTAATCAAATTATTTACAAACGTATTAAACAAAAAAGAAAAACATGAATATATCTCTTATACACAAAATTTACAAGTTGTAAGTTTTAATGAAAGCTTTGCAAAATCAATGTAAAAGTAATTTTTTTTCAGAAGCAGATAAAGAAAGCACATTTTTGTATTTTCTGTTTTCTAATTATAAATCAAATAAAACTTGAATTAACTAATTTATGAAACAAGAATGTACAGATGGTCAAAGCCAATCTAAAACTTTCCTATTTCACTAATAGGAAAATAAACCAAAATGCATTAAAATAAAGCTAACCTGAGTTTTAAATCATGTCTATGCCTTCTGTGCAATCCAATAATCCAGTTGTTCTGCCTGAAAGAAAAATCTATGACAGGATGATAATGATGCCTCCAAAACAAACTCCAGATGTTTGTCGGTAGCTAGTATATGAGAACAAAATAATAGATAGGTATACACTATGATCTTATAATTATGAACAATCACATGTAATCTAAGTCTTAATGTAAAATGTTCATGTTATCAATCAACTAACATCAGATAAAGATCATGATCCTAAAATTGATATGATGATCATAGCGATAATGAATTGAAACAACAAATTAAAGACAACATTTGAAATATAAAATAATATGGAAAAATCACATGTCATGAAGACTAAATCTACACAACACATTTACTTTCCCAAAATAAAAGAGACAGAACACAGATGGGACAACATTCACATAGGACTAAAGCTGAACCACTACAAGTTGTTCCATTAAGTTCTGTGAGTCATTTTTTGATAATCTATTCCAGGTGAAGATGCCCTTTACTTACAAAATACAGAGTATATAAAGTGTTTTGAAATCTCATCTTCCTATCTCCTAGGATAGGATATGATCTCATGAGATCAAAAGATTACAAAAATAGAGGGCCTACAACCACTCATAACTGAGTGGTTCTTTTCAAAAATAAAAGTTTTTTTTTACAAAATAAACAAAAAATAAATACTAATCATCTAAATGCAAAATCGAACATGTTTCTCCTCAGATGATCAACATGAACATCTACCATATCCTAAAAATGAAACAGGAATAAGTTAGATAAATTACTAACAACAGATTACTAATTTTTTATTTAAAAATGACTTGGATTCAAACTAATTTTTAGAAAAAAGATAAGCTACAGGTTTCTGTAGCTAGTCTAAAATAGTAAAAATCAACCATACAAATCAATTTATTAATTTTTTTTTTAACAGAATCAAATCCAAAAATAAACAATTGTTAACTATTTCAATAATTTGACAAATTTGGATTTAGGATGGTAAAACTTATTTAGTTTTCTAATGATCATATTATTAGGTTGCTTAGTTGTATTGTTTATAAAAATTAAGTCTGAATTACTCTGTTTTACATTCCTGCCTTTGACAATTGATTTGTTTAAAACCACCTGAATTGGCTCATGAATAGGAACCACATGAAACCTGTCCTTTAACACGTCTAAAAACCTCCTCCAATGACTTTCTAGGCATGAAAACAGATCGTGGCTTTTTTCCCAATGGGTTCTGAATAGCAACAAAAGTTTGATCTGTGGTAGCATGGTCTTCTTGTGGATCAACACACAGGCTTTTGATAGTAGGGTTTAGCCTATGTTTATGATAGATTTCAGCCATTTGTTGCATATCTTCACACCCACAAAGAGGAAAGGGGAAAAAGAAAGCTCAGGCAAAACAAATTTTCTTAGAAAATGTTGTCGAACAAATGAAACATACCTCTGAAATGGACTCGTTTCTGAAGAATTTGCTCACAATGAAGGTAAATGGCCCCATTTCCAAAATTGGTTTTAAAGGGTTTGAACTAATTTGTAACTGTTTGATCAAAATTTCTCCCACAAAAACGTGTCTCTGGCATGCAATTATGGGTTTTCTTAAAAATAAACTCATAGCCATTTGGTTGGATTCACCTCACAGGTGCCATGAAAAACCCGACTAGAATCTAACATGGATGACTCAGAACAATTTCAGGTTTAGATAGAAGGAGTGATAGGAATAGATCCGAATGGATAAAAGGGAAACAACCATAACGAAGCCCATGTATTATCATAGCATGAACATTGAGGGTTTGATCATGAAGCTTTACCATCCCTGGTAATGAAAAACTGACACACATAATTGATAACCTATACTCGTAATGAAAGGCTCATTAATTCATTGTGTCAGCAAGGTGAATTAAGTATAGAGTATAGTGGTTGCGCATTAATTTCCATGACTATTATCACAACCATTGTGTTTTCAAAGGGTTTAAAATATATCAAAACAAAATTCCTCTTAATTTGAATGCAAATCATTTAACCAAATAACAATTATATAAACACCCCAAAACATCCAAAAATAAGTCATTCAAATATTGAATTCAAATTGGAAATAAGCATGATGACCCTTAAAAAGAAAGCCTTGTATAGAAAATATAATACCAAGCTAGGTTTTCATGTTTGATTCATGCTTTTAGACATGAATCAAACATGAAAAGAAAACAAAAATGCAAACTTAAAGAATTAATGAATGTCTTTTCTAATCCAGTAATCGTTTCAAAATGAGGTGAAAGCAACTATAGAGAATGTAATTTMTTGTTCACATAACGAAATCATGTGGGGCTGCCAACAATAGMGAATTACTGGGAAAAGCAGTTATCTCTGCATCACCAGAGAGTTCATGTTAGGATAGATCAAAATAATTGAAAAATAAAAGAACAGTCGACAACAAGTCAAGCATCCCGATCAAAATAAAAAAACCACACAGTCTAGTRTCAGATGTGTTTCTRTCCAAACACAATMTAGTGACAAGTTTTAATTTCAAGTGAGATGWTGTTTTAGGAAAATGAATCCAATACTATTGGTAGGGTCACTGCTACCAGCAGGTGTCCACAGCCTCGGCAGGGATGTCAATTAACCCACTTTGACGCTTCTACCCTGTCCAAGAAATATCAATTCAAGATGAAGGACATTTTACAATTAATACCAAAAGGTTATACCTGATGATTTTCTTGATTGTGACATTGCTTCATTGCCAGAAGGCCTATTTAGTACCCTGACAAAGTTGCCTTGGCATCATGCATGCATTCATGACGTAAAACCCCTACCTCGAGGGGTTCGACTGACCTACTGGTCGCAGATCTTCTGTTCACCCTGAGCCAAAGAGGCTCCCAAGTCCCTACTGGAACCTTCACAACATCTATTACCCATGAGCCTTCAGTAGAACCCTGCCTGCACAAAGAGTGCTAGGTACAGGTCCTCTCCAAATGTGACTGTGCGATATAACCATGAGCCCAAATCTATCGACACTTCGCACTTCGCAGTGTCGGGGATGTTGAGGTGAAGCGACTCAACACCTCCACCTTCGAAACCTTGAAACCCGATTAGGGCCTAGAAAAGGCTAGCCCTCCCTTCAACGTAGTTGATGTGACCCTCTTCTGAGAACTAAGTCCCATCCTTTAATTTCTCCCAAAATTTCACAATTTGGGAAATCTGCGAACAATGCTTCCCCTTTCCTTTCAAAATCCCGACTCCCGAAAGATGTTCATCCAAATCCAATGGTCCAGATCTTTCACCAATCGATAAATCTGGCTTCTTTCCAGCGTTCTCCTTTTTGGGGATTTGAAAAGGTTATATGTGCCCTTCCCTCGATGTCGAATGCCTGAACCGCTCACATCCTCATCAACGGTTCACATAGTGTGTTAATCAACGACTCATATCTAACCCTGATTTCGTGTATCGGGGCTTGAAAGACAAGGCTCGACCTTGCTTCCCAATACTGTGAATCTCGAATTTCTGAACTCAATGAATGACCCTGATCCCACTGGACCAACGTCTCAGATATGCTGTGAATACTTCACACTAGATGAACCTTCTCTTAACCTCCTTGCAACTTATCACGATCTAACGACTCTCGTGATTTCAACACTCTCCCTTGGAAGTACTCCATCATTCACTCGATCTTGAATGAACCTTTGATAATTCTTCTAACGTCGATTTGTTTACACTTATAGCTTCGCCTCCCTTCGAGCTATTTGAAGTCTTTAACCCTCCTGATATTACGTTTCTTTGCCACTTCTGGATTCAAATAATCCCTGCACACACACTTAGCACAACTCTGTGATAACCTCCAGTCATCCACGATGTTAACTCTGTGCGCTTCTTGTGACAAATATTCTCCATCCACTTCGTGGGATTGAAGAATTTTGATTCCTCCCTTATCCTGCACACTCCTTGCATGAATTTATATGCCTCAACCACACCTCTATTGATATAAGCCAACGTTATCCCTCCTGAGCATTCTGAGATAAAACTCAGAACCCTGTCATGCACTCTATGCAAACATTTCACTGCACTCCTTGCAAGAATTTCTTAGGAAGAGAAACAATTGAAACTCATACTCCTCCCCTCACAGACTTCATACATTCAACATGAAATCAAGAGCATACATAGAACATTGAAACAAATTCATAATAGAGAATACAAACAGACTGTAAACATACCATTCAAAAGATAAATACAACAACCATGATACACCATGAAATTGGATCAAAACATTCTTATATTAATCCAAGTGCTCCTATACACAGATTCAATAGCAAAATATATCTGCTTATACAATCTACAATCTTTGTTCTCCTATTCTCTTTCTCTACTCCTCTACAACTTACAATTACAATAATCAATTCCCCTTTCCAACGAGAGAGTCCTCCCTTGAGTTTTTCCCTCTCTCTTCTCTAAGCTATTTAATCTAAAATTAAAAGCTATCTACCTTACATTCATTACAATAAATGCCTCCTTATACGATAGATGAGAGAAATTCTCATGATATATATTACAATATTCAAAACATAAATGCAGATACATCTTCTCAAGATATTTCATTAAATGTTCTATCATTTAAATTCAAGACATTCTCAAAATGTGTGCTGGTGCATTTCCAACTGTCTTCCACTGCGCCTCCTTTGCTGGCTTGGCTACAATGCTCCTACATCATACTCCCTTGGCTGAAAAATTCATGAAATCCTGTTCATGAGCTCCTACACCATTTGTCCATGTCTTTTGATAACTGCTTCATTCTCCCAACTGGCATCTTCAATCGGGTGTCCTTTCCACTTCAAAAAGTATTAAAAATATGTTTTCCTCCTGTTCTTTTTACTAACTCTCTGATCAATAATCGTTTCCATCTGTGTCCTTTCAACTATAGGCATCTGATTAATCCATTAGACTTCCTTTTGATCCTATGATATCTCTTCTACATATACTTTTTAAGGATACAGATATGCTATATTGAATATGGGCGATATTCCTACCCCATCTGGTAATTCAATTTCGTAAGCATTTGCCTCAAACTTTCGTAAAATCTTACATGGTCCAATTTTCTTTATTTTCAGCTTATTGTATGTTCCCCTTGGGAACCTTTCCTTTCTGAGATGCGCTAAAACCAAATCACCCACTTCAAATTGAAGTTCTCTCCTGTGTTGATCTTCTCTGCGCTTATAGTCTTGGCTAGAGTTCTACAATCGCTCCCTGATTTTACTATAGAGCTCCTGCATCCATGTTGCAAAATCTTGAATGCTAGCACTCCGAAATTCATTTTTCTCTAAGTTATTCAACTCAGAAAATACTCTTAGCTGCATTCCATACATTATCTGAAATGGTCTCTATCCTGTACTCTTGTTGGGTGAGTCGTTATAAGAAAATTTCTCCCGTGGCAGAACTTGATCCCACTGACTATGATGCTTAGCTACTAAACTCCTCAATAAGTCCCCCAAACTCCGATTTACTGCCTTAGTTTGTCCATCCATTTGAGGATGATATTCTAAGCTAAAAGATAAATTCGTCCCCAAATTCTTCCATAGCGTCCTCCAAAAATGACCAACAAATTTGGTATCCCGATCTAAAACAATACTCTTGGGTAAGCCATGAAGTCTAACAACTTCTTTGAAAAACAGATTTGCAATGTGAGTTGCATCACTGGTTTTCTGACATGGTATGAAATGTGCCATTTTAGAGAATCTATCGACAACCACAAAGATGGAGTCACAACCCCTCTTTGTCCTCGACAGACCCAACACAAAATCCATGCTTATCGCATCCCATGATCTCTCTGGTATTGGAAATGGTTGATACAACCCTGTATTCTGTCTTTTCCCCTTTGTATGTTGGCAAATCTTGCACCTGTTCACGAATTTCTTGACACATTTTTTCATCCCTGGCCAATAGTATGAGCCATTCAGTTGTGCAAAAGTCTTATCATGGCCGAAATGTCCAACCAATCCTCCACTATGTTTTTCCTTCAAGAGGTTCTTTCTCATAGAGCATTTCGGTATACACAACTGGTTTCCCCTGAACAACAGTCCATCCTGAATCAAGTATTTAGTCCATTGGCTTCTGTCTCTAAGAACTGGATTCTCACATGCTTCATAGGCTTCTTTAAAATCTGCATCATCTCTGTACATCTCCTTGAAATTGTCAAAACCTAAAGTTTTCACTATGAACTCCTCCAGAATCAAACATTTCTTGCTCAATGCATCAACAACTTTGTTAGCAGTTCTAGAGTATGCTTTATAACAAAAGTAAAATTTTGCATATATTCAACCCATTTTCCATGCTTCTGGTTCAATTTCTCTTGTCGAGTTATGAATTGTAAAGCATCGTTGTCGCTATACAAGACAAACTCCTTTGGAACCAAGTAATGCCTCCATTTCCTCAATGTCTGTATGACTGCATAAAATTCCTTGTCATACGTGGAATATTTGATCTTGGTCTTAGTCAACTTCTCACTAAAGTATGAAATTGGCTTATTGTCTTGACTCAAGACTACCCCAATTGCAAATCCACTTGCATCACATCTCACTAGAAATGTTTTACTGAAATCCTGCAGAATCATAACTGGCTGTCCAGTTATTTTCTCTTTCAGCAACTTGAAACTCTTCTCTGCTTTTTCTATCCAATGAAAATATTTATTTCTTTTCTTGACTATGTCCATCATTGGTGCACATATCCCACTGAAATTCCTGATGAACTTCCTGTAAAAACTAGCCAATCCATGAAATAATCTAACTTCGAAGATACTCTTCGGCGATGACCAATCTTTGATTGATTTTACCTTCTCAGGATGCATATTCAACTCATTTGAAGAGATTACAAAACCCAAATAAATGAGTTTTGTCTTCATGAACGATGACTTCTTTATATTTATCAGCAATTTCTCTTGCTTCAACCTCTTCATCACTGCGGTTAAATGCTTCAGATGTTCTTCCTCAGCCTTACTGAAGATCAATATATCATGAAGATACACAATCCCAAATTTTCCGATGAAATCCTTCAAGACTTCATTCATCAACCTCATAAAAGTACTGGGTGCATTCATCAGACCAAACAACATGACAAGCCAGTCATATAGTCCTTCATTTGTTTTGAATGTTGTCTTCCATTCATCACCTTCCCTCATTCTAATCGGATGATATCTGCTTTTCAAATCATTTTTTGAGAAAAAATTGGGTCCACTCAAGCAATCCATCAAGTCATCCATCCTTGGTAAAGGAAATCTATACCTGATGGTGATTTTTTTTATAGATCTCGAGTCCATACACATTCTCCATCCACCATCCTTATTTGGGCTTAACACTGTAGGTATAGCGCATGGACTCAATCTTTCTCTAACCAACCCTTTGTCCATAAAATCTTGGACTTGTCTCTTAACCTCTTCATTCTCTTGCAGCGTCAATCTGTACGTTGATTTGTTTGGTAAACTTGCTCCAGGTATAAGATCAATGTGGTGACTTATCCTTTTGATGGGCGGAAATGAACAAGGTACTTCATCCACTATTATATTAGTGAACTCCTCCAGCAGTTCCTGTATTTCTCCAGGTAGATCATCTATATTGGTACTGGTCAAGACGACTCTAGGTTTTCTAACCACAACAAACTGCATTTCTTCATCTTTCTTGACCTCATCAAGAAAATCCTTCCCACTCATGAGAAGTATAGTATTGCTTTCTTCTACCTTTACCTTCTCATCTTAAATTGGCAGCAACATATGCATCCTACCACTCTTCTCCAAGGTGTATGTGTTCCTTCTCCCATCATGAACAACATTACTATCATATTGCCATGGTATCCCCAACAAAAGTTGACAGACATCCATGGGAATAACATCACACAAAACTTCATTCTTATATCCCACTATCTTAAATTCAACTAAACATTATTTAGTGATAGTTACCTGATGCCCCTTTTGTAACCACGAGACTTTGTATGGGTTCGGATGTGAAATTGTCTCCAATTCTAGATTCTTCACCGTCTCTGTGGATACTAAATTATGTGTGCTTCCACTGTCCACTATTACCTTGCATACCCTGTCCTCGGTCTTGCAAGCAGTCCTAAATAAAATTTTCCCCAGGACTGGATTTTCCACTTCCTTCTCTGGTTTCAAGAGAATTTTCCTCATCATCAATGACATTCCTGCCTCAACATTTCTCCCTTTTGCTTCGGAAATGTGAGCTTCACCTCCATCTCTTTTTCTATTAGGACAATCAAAAGATTTATGTCTGATATTTCCATAGACAAAACATTTTACCTCACCTCCTCTGCCTCTTCCTCTTCCTCTTTCTCTCAGAAAAGTGTTCCTGTCGACATATTGTCTCCCGTGTGAACTTCCTCCTCTTTCAGGGTGAGTATGAGGTTTATTTTCTTCTTCCTTTGGATTCTGTACTCTGTCCTAGGAAATTGCTTTGCCTCTGTTCTAGCTTCTACCTCTTCCTCTTTGTCCTTGATTTCGGGCCAATGTTTCCTCTACCTTCAAAGAAATCTGGTAAGAATATTCCACATTCCTGATTGTTACCATGCTCATCTCATCTTGAATGTCATATCTCAGACCATTCATGTATCTGGTGACCTTTACATCATCACTTTCTCAATGAAATTCTCTAATGTTTATCCTGTAGAACTCCTCGGTGTATTCCTTCACTGTCATCCCCTTCTGTCTCAAATTCTTCATTCTTCGAAACAGATTAATCTGGGAGTCTCTGGGTATAAACTTGGCTTTCATCTTTACAACCATTCTATCCTAGCTTTTGATTCTTTGCTTGCCTTTGCAATTCCTGTCAGCTTGCAGTTCATCCCACCATAGTGTTGCATGCCCTTTAAGTCTAGTGACAACATGTTTGAATTTCTTATCTTCCTCGACATCCTCATAGTCAAAGTATTTATCTAGAGCTCTAAACCAATCTAGTAGCTCTGTAATGTCTAAGTTTCCTTCATACATCAGAATGTCCATTTTTTCTCTGGCACCTATTCTTGCAACAACTCTGAATAAACGTTCTTTTGTATCATCTTCGGCTGCGACTTCTTCTTCGGATCCAACCTCATTTTTTCTTTCAACCTCACTGACATCTCCAGCATCAACTGCCCATCTCTATTTTGTCTCCATAGCATCTAATTGAGCACTGATTTCTCTCATCTCCCTTTCCACAACTGGATTATGCATTTTCCTCGCATGACGTCTTCTAGGTGGCATTGTTCAAATATGTTCCTTGCAGAATTCAAATCACAACCTATTTTCTGTCTCCTTTCTCCTATTGTAAGCTCTGATACCACATGATGCAGAACTCCTACCTCGAGGGCTTCGGCTGACCTCCCGGTCATGGATCTTCTGTTCACCCTAAGCCGAAGAGGCTCCCAGGTCCCTACTAGAACCTTCGCAACAACTTACCCATGGGCCTTCAATAGAACCCCTCCTTCATGAAGAGTGCTAGGTATAGGTCCTCTCCAAATGTGACCACGTGATATAACCATGAGCCCAACTCTATCGACATTTCACACTTCACAGTTTTGGGGATGTTGAGGTGAAGTGACTCAACATATCCACCTTCGAAACCTCAAAACCCAATTACGGCCTAGTAAAGGCTATCCCTCCCTTCAACGTAGTTGACGTGAACCTCCACTGAGAACTGAGTCCCAGCCTTTAATTTCTCCCAAAATTTCACAATTTGGGAAATCTATGAACAATATTTCCCCTTTCCTTTCAAAATCCCAACTCCTGAAAGCTGATGACCCAGATCTAATGGTCCAAATATGCCACCAATCAACGACTCTAGCTTCTTGTCGGTGTTCTCCTTTTCAGGGATTCAAAAAGGTTGTATGCGCGCTTCCCCCGACACCAAATTCCCAAACCTCTTATGTCCTGATCAACGGTTCACAGAGCACATTAATCAATGACTCGGATCTAACCCTGATTTCGCGTATCGGGGCTTGAAAGACAAGCTTCGACCTTGCTTCCCAATACTGCGAATCCTGAATTTCCGAACTCAATGAACGACCCTGATCCCACTGGACCAACAACTCAGATATCCTATGAGTACTTCACACTGGATGAACCTTCTCTTAACCTCCTTGAAACTTATCACTATCTGACGACTCTCGTGATTTTGACACTCACCCTTGGAAGTACTCCATCATTCACTCGAGATTTAATGAACCTCCGACAATTCTTTTGACGTCGATTCGTCTACACTTATAACTTCGCCTCCCTTCGATCTATTCGAAGGCTCTAACCCTCATGAGATTAGGTTTCTTTTCTACTCCTGGATTCAAAGAATCCCTGCACACACACTTAGCATGTCTCTGTGATAACCTCCATCCATCCATGATGTTAACTCTATGTGCTCCTCGCGATAGAGATTCTCCAACCACTCTGTGGGATTGAATAATTTCGATTCCTCCCTCAGCCTGCACACTCCTTATATGAATTTCTATGCCTCATCCACACCTCTGCTGATATAAGCCAACATTATCCTTCCTGATATTTTTGAGATAAAACTCAGAACCCTGTCATGCACTCTATGTGGACCTTTCACTTCACTCCTTGCAGGAATTTCTCAGGAAGAGAAACAATTGAAACTCATACTCCTCCCCTCACAGACTTCATACATTCAACATGAAATCAATAGCATACACACAACATTGAAACAAAAGCATAACAAAGAATATAAATAGACTGTAAGCATACCATTCAAAAGATAAATACAACAATCATGATACACCATGAAATTGGATCAAAACATTCTTATATTAATCCAAGTGCTCATGTACACGGATTCAATAGTAAAAGCTATATGCTTATACAATATTTTATCTTTGTTCTCCTATTCTCTTTCTTTACTCCTCTATAGCTTACAATTACAATAATCAATTCCCCTTTCCAATGAGAGAGTCCTCCCTTGAGTTTTTCCCTCTCTCTTCTCTAAGCTATCTAATCTAAAATTAAAAGCTATCTACCTTACATTCATTACAATAAATACCTCCTTGTACGACAGATGAGAGCAATGCTCATGATCTATATTACAATCTTCAAAACATAAATACAGAGACATCCTCTCAAGATATTTCATTAAATGTTCTATCATTTAAATTCAAGACATTCTCAAAATGTGCTCTGGCGCATTTCTGGCCGTCTTCTACTGTGCCTCCTTTGTTGGCTTGGCTACGATGCTCCTGCATCAATTTTCCCACTGCCTGTAGACCTGTTCAGTATCTTGGTGGGTTTACAGACACTTCCCACACCTTGCAATGCTTTTATCTCTCTAGAAGTTATTTAGAATTTGACATAAACTTTATGATCTTCAAGAGAGTGGGGTGATGCTGAAAATTTCAGATTTCGAAACGCTTGATATTTCCCCACTTAATTTTTTTCTTGACGACCTTCATCATGATCTAAACTTATTTTTCTGATAAGAATAAATTTTTGAGGACAGGAAGGCATACTTGAGTTGTTTTATTTAAAAACAGGGACAATGTAAAGAGTTTTAATGATGATCGTATCTTCTCGTGATTATAAAGTGAAATCAGGAAGCCTATTTTGAACAGACAATTTCCTTTACTAGTCCGAGTTTTAGCAATTTATAGCATTGATGCTTTGAAATGACCTCGACTATTTCTTTATGATGATATTTCTGGTTTCCTTTCATGAACTAAATGGTGACCCAGACATAAATTTATTCAGAAACCAGTAAAAACAAGCAAAATAAAAAGAAGTAAAATCAAAAGACAAAAAGGAAAATTAAAGATATTTACAAGAGGGTGGATTTGAAATCATCACGCAAAATATTTCTTGAGAGCCTAAAATAAAATAGAAAAATCCTCATTAATATGAGTGCAGTCCTACTCGTGGCACCTTGGGTCAAGGTTGAATCGATAGTTCAAATTTTACTTATCTTTTTACTTTCCATTTAAAATTTTCATGATGATACTGCATTTTTGAAAAGAAATATTGAACAAAAAGAAGAGAGAAAAAGATTTAAAGTGGACTTCCCTGACAACATTCATATTATGGTTTTCTTGGTACACCCACTTGTGTTCTTTAACTRCATTATTACAAAGAGAAATAGTGAGAAATAAAAMTAAAAGAAAACCTACTCCTAAACCTACCCTAACTACTAAACAAATCAAAATACTACGTGAAGTCATGCTTCCAATGTAGCCATCAGAGTAACTCCAATCCTGCAATGGAAACAAAATCAAATATTACTAACAAGAATGGTAGTATATCAAAAAATGACAAAAATATATCATACTTACATTTGTCATCATCATTTAAAAACAAGGCAAGCATGATCTTACCATTCCCTTGAAGATTATTTTTGTATGAATCCTCCAGCTATTCTGCAATTTTGTCATTAGATGGGTTACAAAAATATGAAAAAATGAGATTGTGAATCTTGTGAGAGTTATGGGGACTTGACATAACCATTGGCCTAGACCGAAGTGCCCTATCCTCTTGACAATTTTCCTTTCGTTCCATATTTTCTCCATCTGAAGGATATAAAAAGTTACCTCCTTGAACTCTAAATAAATTGAAGATAATCTTACCATTCCATGGAAACTTTTCGAGATATGAATACTCCAGGCAATCTGCAATCCTATCATAATGCATGCAATTACTAACATGGGATTGTTTGAAAGAATTCACATACGACAAATATTCCTGATGAGAATAAAGTACTAGACTATCATGGAAAGACTCTTGTAAAAAGTTCGGATCAAGATTGTGAGAACTTATCATGATTTTCGATTAGAAAATAAGTGTCTTGTTCTCTTGAAACTTTTCACTGAGCTCGAATACTTCAATATTAACTATTTGAGGTGAGCTAAATGGAAAAACCAACATTTTTGAATAATCATCATTGGTATTAGTATTTGGTTGATTATACTTTTCAACCTTAAATAATTGATCGTGGAAAAAATTATATCTTTCTTTAAACACAAATTGAGATGAATCAATGGAAGATGCAATTTGAGACCCTTTCAAATCATTTCTTGATTTACCCATGGATACTTGATGAGAATAAGAATTAATATGTTTATGGGGAGAATTATTTTCCTCTTTATCTTCTATTCGATAATCTCTATTAATTTGTACCTGATTATATARTGCATAATTCATTCCAAAGTGATCTGGAACACATGATTGCATAACATGATGATAAAAAATATCAGGGTAYAAGGAATAATATGTAGAAGAATTGAGGAGACGAAATGCATCTCTTGGAATGATACGTATATGCGTTTCGAAATCTGGTTTTGTCCCCTCTCCTTGTATAAACTGATCAACCTCTTTTGTATTCTCTTTTAAAGAGTATGAGACAGTTTTTAAGAGACAATTTGGTTCATTGTGTAAGGGAAAATTTGAGAGAAAATCAATAGAGATAGAATATTGCCTGATGATTTTGTCTCCTAATGATTGATCATGGATCCGTTCAACTAAATTAGGGGAATATTTATCCTCCACATGATTATCAACTTCACATTTGACCTCTTTTACTTTGGAAACAATTATAAAATCTATGAGAGTGTGACAACTGTCATCTTTTAAAATCAAAGTTACTTCTTCGATAGGAGGAGACATTGTTGACAAAGCATAATTAGAGGTGAAAATTGAATTTTGTAAAAGATGATACTGCTCATGATTTGCCAAAATGAAAGAAGTTGACAAAAATTGTGGTGCTTCAAAATTCAAGATCAACATCAAAATTTGAACCATCTTGCGATTGAGTGTTAGTGGTCAATTAAGATTGGTTAACCATTGATTGATCTTGCTTGTATGAGAGAGAAGCGAGATATTCAAACCACTCATTAATAAGCGACATTTATTTCAAAGGGAATCTAGTACAAACACGAATGAACCTAATTGCAAAATCATTGAATGATTCACCATTTTCTTTCCTTAAGAAACTTAATTCTTCACTTAAGTCATCATAATCATAGTTGCTAAGATCTGATAACTCAATTCCAAAATCAAAAAATGAATGAATAGAATTAGCCGTTCAAACCAATATTTAACCCGACCTTGGAAGGTGAGAGCGAACAATCTGCATGTAATATTAGGATCAATGATATTATGTCTTAAACATTTATAAAAATATTTAGAAATATGGTCTATGGAAGATGTGTTCCCTTCACCATCAAAGGTGAGTTCTAGAAAGAGATTAGCTATCTTGTTGGGAATAACTGGTAGTGAGAAGTGGAAAGCATGTTCCAACATAGTGACTTGGGCAGGAGCCATGAAAATTTAAGAATTTGAAGAAATTGACTCCAAATAGTTAGCTTGACATCTAACCTACCTTGTAGTGCATTATAAGATGACACAAAAGAAGGATTTATAAATATGGAATTGTGAAAGGCTGAGGGGAGAAACATTTAATCATTAAATTTAACTCTGGCCCTCCTTCTAGCGCCAGTTGTTGACAGGAAAATTTGACAGGCCTTCAACTGGAAGAACAGGTCTAGTCCAGGGTTGTCTAAATAACCCAAGCCGTTTGGTGTAACCTATTCTAATGAGTTTAATGGCTCCATTAGCCAATATAAGGTCCTAAATTAAAATACATAAACTAACTAATACTAAAACTATAATATCCTATGAACTTTAATCTAATTATTTACAAACTTATTAAACATAAAAGAAAAAACATGAATATATCTCTTATACACATAATTTACAGGTTGCAAATTTTAATGAAAGCTTTGTAAAATCAATGTAAAAGTGATTTTTTTCAGAAGCAAATAAAAAAAGCACATTTTTGTAATTTCTGTTTTCTAATTATAAATCTAATAAAACTTGAATTAACTAAGTTATGAAACAAGAATATACAGATGGTCAAAACCAATCTAAAACTTTCTTGTTTCACTGATAGGAAAATAAACCAAAATGCATTAAAATAAAGCTAACCTAAGTTTTAAATCATGTTTATGTCTTCTGTGCAATCCAATAATCCAATTGTTCTGCCTGTAAGAAAAATCTATGACAGGTTGATAATGATGCCTCCAGAACAAACTCCAAATGTTTGTCAGCAGCCAGTATATGAGAACAAAATAATAGACAGGTATACACTATGATATTATAATTATGAACAATCACATGTAATCTAAATCTTAATGTAAAATGTTCATGTTATCAATCAACTAACATCAGTTAAAGATCATGATCCTAAAATTGATATGATTATCATAGCGATAATGAATTGAAACAACAAATTAAAGACAACATTTGAAATATAAAATAAGATGGAAAAATCACATGTCATGAAGACTAAATCTACACAACACATTTACTTTTCCAAAATAAAAGAGACAACACATAGACAGGACAACATTCACATAGGACTAAAGACGAAGTGCTACAAGTTGTTCCATTAAGTTCTGCGAGTCATTTGTCCATACTCTGTTCCAGGTGAAGATGCCCTTTACTTACAAAATATAGAGTATATAAAGTGTTTTGAAATCTCATCTTCCTATCTCCTAGGATAGGATAGGATCTCATGAGATCAAAAGATTAGAAAAATAGAGGTCCTACAACCACTCATAAATGACTTGGTTCTTTTCAAAAATAATTTTTTTTTTTACAAAATAAACAGAAAAGAAATAATAATCATCTAAATGAAAAATCAAACATGTTTCCCCTCAGATGATCAACACGAAGATCTACCATATCCTAAGAACAAAACATGAATAAGTTAGATAAATTATTAACAACTAATTACTAATTTTTTTATTTAAAAATGACTTGGATTCAAACTATATTTTAGAAAAAGATAAGCTACAGGTTTCTATAGCTAGTCTAAAATAGTAAAAATCAACCCTATTTTTTTTTTTTTTAACTGAATCAAATCCAAAAATAAACAATTGTTAACTATTTCAGTAATTTGACAAATTCAGATTTAGGATGGTGAAATTTATTTAGTTTTCTAATGATCATATTATTAGGCTTCTATTTTACATTCCTGCCTTTGACAATTGATTTGTTTAAAACCACCTGAATTGGCTCATGAATAGGAACCACAGGAAACCTTTCCTTTAACACATCTAAAAACCTCCTCCAATGACTTTCTAGGCATGAAAACAAATCGTGGATTTTTTCCCAATGGGTTCCGAATAGCAACAAAGGTTTGATCTGTGGTAGCATGGTCTTCTTTGGATCAACACACAGGCCTTTGATAGCAGGGTTTAGCTTCTGTTTATGATAGAGTTCAGTTGTTTGTTGCATATCTTCACACCCATAGAGAGGAAAGGGGAAATAGAAAACTCAGGCGAAACAAATTTTCTGAGAAAATGTTATCCAGAAATCAAAAAATACCTTTGAAATGGATTTGTTTCTGAAGAATATGCCTGTGTTGAAGGTAAATGGCCCCATTTTTGAAATGGGTTTTAAAGGTTTTGAACTAATTTGTAACTGTTTGCTAAGAATTGCTCCCACAAAAACATGTCTCTGGCATGCAATTACAGGTTTTCTTAAAAAGAAACTCATAGCCATTTGGTTGGATTTGCCTCATAGGTGCCATGAAAAACACGACTAGAATGTAACAGGGATGACGCAGAAAAGTTTCAGGTTTAGATAGAAGGAGCGATAGGAAAAGCTCTGAATGGATAAAAGGGAAATAACCATAACAAAGCCCCTGTATTATCATAGCATGTGAATCGAGGGTTTGATCATGAAGCTTTACCATCCCTGATAATGAAAACCTGACACACAGAATCGATAACCTATATCCGTAATGAAAGGCTTATCAATTCGTTATGCCAACAAGGCGAGTTAAGTACAGAGTACAATAGTTGCACTTTAATTTCCATGAATATTATCACAACCATTGTGTTTGCAAAGGGTTTAAAATATATCAAAAGAAAATTCCTCTTAATTTGCATGCAAATCATTTAACTAAATAACAATTATATCAACACCCCAAAACATTCAAATATTGAATTCAAATTGGAAATAAGCACGATGACCCTTATAAGGAAAGCCTTGTATAGAAAATATAATACCAAGCTAGGTTTTCATGTTTGATTCATGATTTCAGTCATGAATCAAACATGAAAACAAAATGAAAATGTAAACTTAAAGAATTAATGAATGTCTTTTCTAATCCAGTAATCGTTTCAAAATGATAATGTTTACAAAATGAGGTGAAAGTAGCTATAGAGAATGTAATTTCTTGTTCACAAAATGAACTCGTGTGGGGCTGCCAACAATGGAAACTTACTGGATGAAGCAATTATCTCTGCATCACCAGAGAGTTCATGTTAGGATAGATCAGAATAATTGAAAAATTAAAGAACAGTCGACAGCGAGTCAAGCATCCCGATCAAAATAAAAAAACCACACAGTCTAGTGTCAGATGTGTTTATGTCCAAACACAATCTGGTGACAAGTTTTAATTTCGAGTGAGACACTATTTTAGGAAAATGAATCCAATACTATTGATAGGGCCACTGCTGCCAGCAGGCATCCATAGCCTCGATGGGGATGTCAATTAACCCACTATGACGCCTCTACCCTATTTAAGAAATATCAATTCAAGATGAAGGACATTTTACGATTAATACCAAAAGGTTATACCTAATAATTTTCTTGAACGCGACATTGCTTCACTGCCAGTAGGCCTATTCAGTACCTCGACGAAGTTTCCTTGGCATCATGCATGCATTTACGCATTGCCTGTAGACCTGTTCAGTATCTCGATGGGTTTACAGACACTTCCCACACCTTGCAGTGCTTTCATCTCTCTAGAAGTTATTTAGAATTTGATATAAACTTTACGATCTTCAAGAGAGCGGGGTGATGGTGAAAATTTCAGATTTCAAAACACTTGATATTTCCGCACTTAATTTTTCGCTTGACGACCTTCATCATGATCTGAACTTAGTTTTCTGATAAGAATAACTTTTCGAGGATAGGAAGGCATACTTGAGTTGTTTTCTTTAAAAACAGGGACAATGTAAAGAGTTTTAATGATGATCATATATTCTCGTGATTATAAAGTGAAACCAAAAAGCCTATTTTGAACATAAAGTTTCCTTTACTAGTCTGAGTTTTAGTAATTTATAGCATTGATTCTTTGAAATGAACTTGACTGTTTCTTTATGATGATATTTCTAGTTTCCTTTCATGAACTAAATGGTGACCCAGACATAAATTTATTTAGAAACCAGTAAAAACAAGAAAAATCAAAAGAACCAAAATCAAAAGACAAAAAGGAAAATTAAAGATATTTACAAGAGGGTGGATCTGAAATCATCACGCGAAATATTTCCTGAGAGATTAAAAGAAAACAGAAAAATCCTCATTAATATGAGTGCAGTCCTACTCGTGGCACCTTGGGTCAGGGTTGAATTGATAGTTCAAATTTTACTTATCTCTTTACTTTCCATTTAAAATTTTCATGATGATACTGCGTTTTTGAAAAGACATATTCAACGAAAAGTAGAGAGAAAAAAAGATTTAAAGTGGACTTCCCTAACAACATTCATATTATGGTTCTCTTGGTGCACCCACTTGTGTTCTTTAATTGTATTATTACAAAGAGAAATAGTAAGAAATAAAACTAAAATAAAACCTACTCCTAAACCTACCCTAACTACTAAACAAATCAAAATACTACGTGAAGTCATGCTTCCAATGTAGCCATCAGAGTAACTCCAATCCTACAATGGAAACAAAATCAAATATTACTAAAACGAATGGTAGTATATCGAAAAATGACAAAAATATATCATGCTTACCTTTATCATCATCATTTAAAAACAAGGCAAACATGATCTTCCCATTCCCTTGAACATTTGTTTTGTATGAATCCTCAAGCCATTCTGCAATTTTTTCATTATATGGGTTACAAAAATATGAAAAAATGAGATTGTGAAGCTTGTGAGAGTTATGGGGACTTGACATAACCATCAGCCTAGACCGAAGTTCCCCATCCTCCCGACAATTTTCCTTTCATTCCATATTTTATCCATCTAAAGGATATAAAAATTTACCTCCTTGAACTCTAAATAAAGTGAAGATAATCTTACCATTCCTTGGAAACTTTTTGAGATATGAATACTCCAAGCAATATGCAATCCTATCATAATGCATGCAATTACTAACATGGTATTGTTTGTTAAGTACCTATACCAGATCTGCAAATATACTTCAATAATACCAAGAATAAACCATAAATCATTTACCATAACATGAACACAAGAAATAGAGAAAAACCCTTGAGGTAGGGTAACACCATATATTAATCCTTATGGAAGGATAAAACTCCTCAAGCAATCCTTGCTTGTACAATCATAACATTCTTCACCATGTTTCATTACATTTCCTAGACTTCTTTATATAGCTCTCCCTATCTCCTAGGAACCTTCTAGAGAGCCTTCTCACATTTATTACATCCAACTACCATAGTGG